>JBBMOC010000003.1:5011158-5302161 GCA_037975185.1 Centropyge bicolor | reverse complement strand
CAGGGTGGTAAGATCCCCATCCGATGGACGGCTCCTGAAGCCATCTCATACAGGAAGTTCTCCTCGGCCAGCGACGCCTGGAGTTATGGCATCGTCATGTGGGAAGTGATGTCATACGGGGAGCGGCCATACTGGGAGATGTCCAATCAGGATGTGAGTATCGCGGCCGTCATTTGCATTTGTGTCGCGTAGGAAAGAAGTGATCCGGTCAAGAAAACGTCCTTCAGTGTAACAAGAAGAATGATGAAATAACTCCAGCTCATTATTTCCTGCTCACTCTCCCTCCTCAATCAAAAAGCTCTCGAGTCTGACTGACTTAATCCAACAAGCTTCTGCTGCCAAGTTTGTGAGTCTTAAATACAATTTACTGCATATTCAAGAGACTTATAGTCAGATTTGAAGGAAATTGACTCTGACGTAAAGTAGCTTATTGGAGAGTTCAGGAAAGAGGTGAGAGAGGGGGAAGACTGTTTGGAGAATGATGGCATGATTCTTTTATGGGCTGTTTCTTTTTTTTAGTTTTTAGTTCCTAAAGTTTACTTTATTGGTCTGAAACACAAAAGTATCAAAGCATACCATGAGAATAAATACCAACTAGTATAACATACTGTCTATGAGATGAATAAAACAAGCTTTGATCAATTAATAAAAGTCATTGTAAATGTTGTGGTTTGTACTGTTGGAAAGCAACAGTCAGGTAAAAAAAACAACAACAACAAAAAAAAACATGTCTTTGGTTGTTGTAGATTGATGTTTTTGGTACAATGTACAAGAAAACATAATCAAATTTTTAAAAAAAACCTGTTCAGAAGGCGTACAAGTGAATTTTCAGCTTGGAAGCTCAGAACTCATTCATAACTTGAATTCCTTAAGTTATTTTCTTCTAGTCTCTTTCTTTGTTCTCTCGTCTCTGGATATGTATGAACATTAGATTCATAAAGCCCTTGGACAACCCCTGTTTTCACCCAGGCTGAAACACGTCCAGCTCATGTCTTCACCTCAGGGAAAAAATGTCCACTCACGGCTTTCCATTGGCTTTATATGCCACTGAGCTGAATCTCTATCTGTTTCAGCTACTTTGTATAATTTTCTGGGTATTTTAACACCACTAAGTTTCCCATTTTATTAAAGAGTAAATAAAATGGCTACAATATATCCAATCAGTTATCTTGAGTTATATTTTATGTTGAATGGATCTGTCCATTTTTGTTGTTGTGTGCCATTTTAGATTGAGGTCAGTATTTATTATATTTATTCTGAAAAACCTATCGGAATCACACTTAAAAACATTGTAATTGCTCAATTGAAGATGTGACCTTGTTGTCTTCAATGGTAGCTAATAAATGAATAAAAAAATCTCAGCGATCGTTCCCAGAGGATGGAAGAGACTTGCTTCATGTTCTCTAACCTCAACACACACTTTAATATCAACTTCTCAGGTCCTGCTCCGCTCAGTAAATTCAGTTTGTTTTCCAGTGTATCCTTTAAAATTGTTGCTCTTTAACCTGCTCCATGGATATTTTCTCACATCAAAAGCCGACCTCTGAGAGAGAGGAGGGCAGGGACAGAAATGCTGGTGAAATTCGCCAAAAAGGATGAAAAAAAAAAACATGCATTAGAGGAAGAGGAAAAGAGCAGTAAAGGTCAGAGGTTCAGAGGACTTCGGTCCAGTGGAGGGGGAGTTTAAAGCTGTGGATTCAGTGTGGCTGAGCAACCCGCTGATCCCTGGGCTGTGGTCAGGGATTGGAGGGGCCACGGAGGAAGCAGATCCATCCCTCTGTCCGCTGAGTGTGAAAGCTTCACCGTAATCCCCTCAACCCCTCACACACACACACACACGCTCGTACACATCTATACGCCCACGCACGCACGCTCGCTAAGGTCCCGGGGTTTGGGCAGGATTTGTGCTGTTTGGGAATTGCTTAGAAGTGCTTTCCAAGGCAAAAGGCCAGCCAAGCCACGAAACCAGCCAAACACTATCTCATCCTGGTCAGCCACTTACCACAGCTCGCGACGAAGATACACGGATCTCTGCTTTCCCCTAAACTCACAGATACGATACAGAGATGGCCTCTATGGAGGCTGCAGTAACACACACTATCAGCTCAGATGAAAAAGGAGTTTACAGTACATGCTGAATTTGATTTATAGTGTAGATTAGGTTTGGGAACATCAACAAAAGAAGAATACACTTATTTGTACTAGAGAGGAAATCAAACATAAAGGAGGAGGTTATGGAAAATAATACAAGCTTAGAGTGTTAAATATGATGATGCTTCCTGTTTTGACCTTAATTGCTCCGTTCGTCTCATCACTCATTCCTCTGATTCATGGTGAAAGTCTGTCTCTTTAGACAAGCAGTGCTATTATTAATGAATGTTAACGCGGCTATAATCGATTTTACTTACATAACAGTGTATCAAATGACTGCGTAATGTGAAATGGGTCAGAGTGATGATAGAGACTTATCGCCTCTGCTTTAACGGAGCTTTATAGTGAGTTGCAGCTCATTGTTGTAGATTTGCGGCCCATTTTGGTTCAAGTCTATATCAACTTAAAAGGTGATGATGATATGTCCGTGTTTGTTTCCAAGACAATCAGTTACTCTAATATTCCCAAAATGTCATTATCATTCTTCTCTCTACAGCTAATAGAGAGGTTGCCTTTAGGTTGTACAGACATTCATGGCCCCCAGAAAATATATCCTACCTACCTACTTTTTTTCTCACCACATGACATTTGGGCCACACAGTCACGCCCCCTGCAGGATAAATTGTAATAACTTCACTGAGCCCCTGACTTTTCATGTCTTATGGTCAAAATTTCAATTAGTCTCAGCACTTTGGTTTATGATTAAATGCAGCATTGATGATATTCCCTCCTCAGCAGATATTTGTAAAGACATACACCGGACATTTTCATACTTGGAAACACTTTGTATTTACAAGTTGTGATGCTTTATTGTGAGGTTTTATCAACTATTTTAACCTTAATTTTACGTGAAACATTCATAGAAACTGACATACACTTTTAATATTTCATGTAGCAAATGAGTTTTTATATAATTTGAAAAACAGGGCCTCAGACCTTACATGCAAATCCATATAATGCCAAACAATGCTATGTCATCATAGAGAAACAGCTATTTAGTTTCTAACTTGCAATAACTAAACTGGTTCTGACACACTGTAGAAGTCTATAACTTTATTTTTCAAGGTAAATGAATTCCCATGCAGCAGCTGTCTTCACTTTCCAACTTCATCCTTCATCACGTCCGGCTGTCTCTCCAGGTGATTCTGTCTATCGAGGAGGGCTACCGGCTGCCTGCACCCATGGGCTGCCCCGTGGCCCTGCACCAACTCATGCTGCACTGCTGGCAGAAGGAGAGGAGTCATCGGCCCAAATTCACCGATGTGGTTTCCTTCTTGGACAAACTGATCCGTAACCCCAGCAGCCTGCTACCACTGGTAGAGGACATTCAGAGGTACAGCGCTGAAGAACCCCTGGTCTCAAATTAAATGCTAATGCACGAAAGGTTATAAAATGCTTTTACTCTTGAACCTAAAAGTAGGAAAAACAGTGTGTGTCACTGTGGTCTTTAAGCCACGTTTCCACCAAACAGTCCTGTTCAGTTCAGTCTATTAGACATTAGAACAGTTATTTTTAATTGCATTTGCAAAAGTTGTCTGTTGATATTCCAGGCGAGTGGAGCAGATACTAAAAAGGTGGCCAGAGAGAATTGGAGCGATCACAGTCGCCTCGTCATCTGTGCTCTGATGTAGGATTTTAGGGTGTATTATTTTATTCCTTTTTGTTTCAGCAGCCCTTTGTCTTGCTGCCTGCAGCCTCTTCTCAAACAAAGCTTGTCTCCTTGTTCTAATAAACAACCATATACCAAGCATAGCTCAGTGAGAGTGGCAGAAAAGTGCCGGTGAATGTTGGACAACGTTGACACTCTGTCAGCAAATGTAGAGTTTAGTTACAGTTAATAAATGCTGCAGCTTCTCAAGACCAACACAAGTCTCGTTTGTTGTTTACCAACCGATGGAAAAGTGAAGGGGGTTGTAACAGTAACAACCATTAAGTCCAAAGTAGTCTGCAAATGCAAAACAGATTCAGGGTTTAGCTACATGTAGGTACTGGTTTCAACAGTACTACACCTAAAGTGTTTGGTGGAAATGTGGCTTTAGTCATACTGGCAGGATCTGACATCATCTGTTTTGGGGTTTTTTGTTCAGTCTACCAGAGTCTCCGGGGGAGGAGATGGACTACCCGATGTTCATCTCCATCGGCGACTGGCTGGACTCCATTAAGATGAGTCAGTACAAGAGCAATTTCATGGCAGGAGGCTACAACACGCTGGATTCTGTGGCGAGGATGAGTATTGAGTGAGTAGCAGAGCCAAAGTATAACCATTATTACATGGCATGAAACCAAATAGGAGCTCTTTTTGTAGCAGCAATGGAGATTTAAAGAGGCACTCCACCATGTTTACTCATGCAGTGGTGTTGTTGTTTACGCAGACTGGGATGATGATGTCATCAGGGTTATCTCAGTTGTGTTTCAAACTAGGGGGTGTGAAGTTGAAGATGTGTGGGTTCATCAGGCAGATAGGTGCTAATGAAAGTCCGTTGCATTTTGGGAAGTGTAGGGTTTTTGGGGCTTGACTCTTAATAGGGGGTAAAAGTTAGGATATTTCCTCCTCTGTTGCTTTGTTTATAAGTTTTCTTTTTCTCACAAGCTCCCCAACTTTAAGTGTAATATGAAATGGCTGGATTTAACTACTTAAATGATTTAAATACTTAAATTATTCACTATTATTTCATAGTGTCACTTGATGAGCTTGCATTTTCTTACATGTTCATTAGATGTTTTATCATGCAAAACTGGGAGACAGGTGTGAAATATCACATCTTCATCATAGGGTGTAACAGCCAATCAAAGAAGGAGAGCTAAAGCCCAACACTTAAAACCACATTATTGATTATTAAATACATCTTTATAATTAGACAATAAAAACTATATATTTCAAAATGTGTAGTATAAAAATGAAAGAAAGAAAAAAATTTAAAAAGTGGATGCACAAGGCATATTGAGCAATTTTTCATTAAAAATCTGGTAATTTTTTTTCTATTATTGATGTGGTAATAGGTGTTTGAGATTTGGTCTCCTTTTTGAAACGTTGTGTCTCTTATAAACTCGGTGTGCACATGTTCTGACATACATGAGATGCTTTCACAAGCATTGAAAAATGAGGGAAGCACTTCAAAATGAGAACCTTTTGTCAATCCTCACTCATCCCTTATTTGACTGAGGATGATGAATAAATCTTATAGCACATTTGTGATCAAACATCTTTCACCAGACAGTGTAAACATTGCCGACACAATTCAGAGGGTCAGTGAATGAAGTCAATGAAAAGTCCTCACAAGTTAAAGTGTTCTGTGTGTTTTCTGTGCGTGTTTGTGTCTCCGATCTCGGCCTAGAGATGTGAGGCGTATTGGGGTGGAGCTGATCGGCCACCAGAGGCGGATCATCAGCAGCGTACAGACCCTCCGCCTTCAGATACTGCACGAACAGGAGAAGGGTTTCCATGTATGAGGACACCCTATAACACAACCTGGGATGGACAGATAGATGGACCAGACGGAAGTGAAGTTTAGACCGTTGGACAGACAGTCTACAGCCTGTGCCTGAGTCTTAAGCCCTCTTACAGGAGGTCATTGGACAGACCACCACAGCAGACTGGCCCCCTGGTCACCCTCACATCCAGTAGTAAGACTTTTTCCTACTATACACCCCTTACCCAGAAAACCTGGTTCTGCCAGACTATTACAGCCTGATAGACTTTAAAGACTGGCCCAGGCCCTCACTTAGGGGAATGTAATGCCTTGTTGCAGCAGCAGTACTTTGTGTGTGGAGCAACAATATCTAGAGATGTAGATTTGCAAACGTAATCTACTGAATCTTTTGACTTTTTTTTTTTTTTTTTCCAGTCGCTGTTCTTTTGTCGCTCCGAGTTATGTGCTCATGTAGCTGCTATCGGGTGTGCAATCAAAAAGTAAAAAAAAAAAAATCCTCAGTATTTTTTCATTTTTGAGGGTTTCATAATTTATCATAAAAGGTTTTATTTGCATTAGTTTACTCTCTCTCTCCAGAGAATCTGGTACGCAAATACTTGAAGAAAGAAGCGAGAAGCACGTCATGGAGATTTCTTGAATGTTTAAAAGTGTATAGACAATTAATCGATAATTATTATCATAACCTAATATCTATATATGTGCAGTCCTGTATGTGAAAGCCCTAGTAAATCCGGATATTATTTAAGATGTTTTATTTATTTAAGATTTTTATCCAAATCAGCAATACAGTATTATGCACTCACCTCAGTAACTCAGAGAGAGATGAAGAATCGTGCAATGACCGACCTCTTGTCGACATATGAACACGAGGCTCACACAACGACATCCACCTGTTTTTTACTGTCACACGCTCAGCTTGCAGAACTGGATCCGTTGCCTTCATATGAATAACCATACAAGTCTATTCTGACAGTTTTTAGCTGTGTGTGATTTCTTTGGATTGCGAATGTTATACATTGCCTGAAAGTACACAATCTCCACTGTCTTAACTTATGAATGTTCACAGAACTTATATAGATGTGGATAGGAGATGTTTGGAATTGTCTGGAAACTTAACATGGACTTATATGGTTCTTCTGAATCAGCTTTCATATACACTTATGGTTTCCTTTTTGCCTGCACACACATCAGTGCAGGCAGCAGTTTGCACTTCGGGGACAGTGTTGATCCAAGATGTCAGAGCAGAAAAATCCGTCGGATGGGGCAAAGCTACTCCAGGCTGTTTGTACATTGTGGTCGTGTAAAGGTTGTGGAATATGTGGCAGTACGGGAAACAGTGTACATAGAAGTAGTCTGAAATGAAAAGTGTTGGATCTGCAGTAGATGATGTCAAGTTGTCAGATGTTTGCCATTGAAATCAATAATTTTTTTTTTCCTTCATTCAAGTCAGTGGTGAATAGGCAGAGCTGCAGAATATAACTAGTTAGTTGAGTCGGAGGCAGCAGAAGTAGCTAAAACCTGGTTGGTGGAAAAAGATGAGAAAAGGAAGTGATGTTAGTTTGGAGAGATTCAGGAAAGCAGAGAGTGAACGAACATGAACAGCAGCATCAAAATACATCGTGTTTCATTCTAACATCGACAGTAACACACACACACTGACACACACACACACACAAAATGCCTTACAGCCTGTTCACCATGCAAGACAGACACTTTAGAGTAGTTCATAAGTTTCAGTGCAGTCACAGGACCTAGTCATTAGTTTGAGTTGTATTCCATATTCAAGAGAGCGGCCTGCCCCTCTGCAGCTGTGCTTTTTCTTACAAACTGGGGCTCAGTGATTAATGTCGAAGGCAAACTGGATCTAGAGATCTGTGCCTTTCGGTCACAGCGTAATTATGCATCCAGGCCTTCCAGAGTAAAGGAAAGGAGCACGCACACATCCAAACACACCTATACACACACACACACACACACATTTACACACACACACGCTCACAGTCACCACCCCTCTACAGATTATGGAGAATATCAGATGCTGTTTGTTTAGCATGTTCTACTGCTGAGCAATGTTAGGACGTTCTTTTGTACAAAGTACAAGTATACTTATAATTCTTGTATTTTATTTTTCTATAATTTCCAAAGAGATGTTGTAGATCTTGCACACTGTAAGAGGCAGTTACAGCGAATATTTATTTGCAAATAAAGATGAACAGTTCTGGTGGTTGACTGCTCATTTAATTTTGTTTCGATTTTTAACCCGGGCAAGCAAAGAGAATCAAAGTAAAATTGATTCAAAGAAATGCTGTCTTATATCTTTCAAGCTGTGAAATGCTATTGTTTTCTGTTCTGTTCCTGCCTCACCTCATTGAAGAAAACACCCCCTTCAATGGATGTGACTTAAATGACAAATTCTCATCAAAATCCTTTCTCTTTAATTTGCTTTTAATGTGAAATACTGTCAAATATATCATACTTTTACCACGTCTTCAACCTGGTAACATGAAGTTGTGCACATGACTGATCACCAAAAGATGGAGCTGTTGGACCGCTGACCAGCTCCAGATCTGCTGCGTGAGAGCTGAATTCCTGCAATGTTTATGAAACTGTCATCTTAGATGTTATGTGTACATGACATTCAGATTGTATAATGACAACACATCCATTCTTTTTACCATTATAATTACATTTCCACAGCCTACAGTACGTCTATATACACAACTGAGGTAATAGTGACCAAATTTTACTGTGACATGTAGATCCACAGCAACACTCTAACAGATGGCCTGAATTACTGTAAAACACACAGACTGACACAACAGATTGATAGTGGCTCCAATTAATGTAAGTTAAGGTAAGGTGGCCTGGAAAGCCTCACACTCCACCATCAGGTCACCGGGTGGCCCACAGAGCTTAATTCACCCTAATAGGATTACGTGTCACAAGCTGGGATGCCCAGGCGGCATCTCAGCTTGTGACAGCACTCACAGCAAGTCCAGGGAACAGGCTATTCACAGCCATGTTTATCGTCATCGTTTGAGAATTTGCTAATTTAGGTTATTTAATTTCCACTAGTCAGATTATCTATGGGGTGATGCATTGACTTTTTAATGGTGTAGCGTCAATCAAGTGCAATGGGGCTGCTGGATAAACTGTCAGGCTGGCTCGGCCTGAGGAAGAAAGAGGTCAACGTTCTGTGTCTGGGCCTGGACAACAGCGGCAAAACCACCATCATCAACCAGCTTAAACCTTCTAATGTAAGTACAGGAAACTGAGCCTTGTTTTGATAGTTGACGCAATGAGAGTACACACATTTTGTATGTTTTAAAATACTGTGAGAAGGCCTGTGAAACCCTCCTTTATTTCACTGCAATCATTCACTGATTGCTTGTTTTCAGCATTCGAATCATTTAGGCCCATTGTCAGAAGAGTGGAAACATGTTAGTCAGGTAAAGCCCAGATCATACTTTCCTTATATTAAGTCCTTGTTGACATACTTTTGCCGTCACTTGTCTGTTTTTGTGTGTTCGTGTTTGTTTATGCGTGTGTGTGTGTGGGTGTATGCAGACGCAGGCACAAGAAATTGTCCCAACAATTGGCTTCAACATTGAAAAGTTCAAGAGCTCAAGGTAGAAATCTACTAATATTTATAATATGTTTGTTCATTTTTGTGTAGTTTACAGGGATTGAATTAAAAATGACTGATGCAGATTAGACTAAGCTGTTCTCTTTTTCCCTCTCTCTGCATGCAGCCTGTCCTTTACAGTCTTTGATATGTCTGGGCAGAGCAGATATAGAAACCTATGGGAGCATTACTACAAGTATGAAAGACATCGCAACTCAAATATCAAAACACGTTACGGTAACATGATTCTGTGTCAATTATAACTTGTTGTCTTGTTGTCCTCAGAGAAAGCCATGCCATCATATTTGTCATTGACAGCGGAGACAAGCTGAGAATGGTTGTTGCCAAAGAGGAGTTGGACACTCTGCTCAATCACGAAGGTACAAAATACCTGCAATACTGCTTCACTTTAAAGACGCAGTACAGATACTGTGAAGATGTGAAATGATGGAAATGTTAATGTTAGTATCTTATTGTCTAAAACCATGTGGCATTCAATGCAAAAAGTTGTGTTTTGAGTCCTGTGAAATACTAAATAATTATTAATTATACTTACTTCATTGGCCAACATACCTTCAAGAAAAAAAATGGAGAAATCATTGAAGTCACTGGATGTCAAATTTTTGTCCTCCATCATGGCACATGGTTAAACTTAGTCTTTCAAGTTTTTATGTATTAAGAAAGTTATCATTTAAATAAATATCTACACAACCTATAAATTCCCTGCTTATACTCCTTAACAGCTTATCAGATAAACTCCACACCAAAAAATAAAAACGTAAAAAGATTTGTATCTCTTGGACGATAAATCATCGGTCTTCATGTCTGTCTTATTATCTAGATATTCGCTGCAAAAAGATACCAGTGTTGTTCTTTGCTAACAAGACGGATCTACGGGACGCCATGTCTTCCGTCAAAGTCTCACAGATGTTGAGTTTGGAGAACATCAAAGACAAACCCTGGCACATCTGGTAAAGTATCTGTCACAACAGGCTGCACACTGTCAGTCCAAACCAATATTTACAGATCATGATTTCTTCTGTTTCGTGTGTTTAGCACCTCATGAGACGTTGACTAGTTTGCTACAGGACTCATGTTAGGTAGACTTGAAAGAAGTGCACTTGGATGACACTGGCTGAACTGATCCAAGCTCTCTCACATCCCCATCTGCAACATTTTGTGCTTCCAGAGTTACAGCTTAAAGTCTTAAACAGAGACAATAAACAGACACTGAGCAGGCTT
This sequence comes from Centropyge bicolor, assembly GCA_037975185.1. Lineage (NCBI taxonomy): Eukaryota > Metazoa > Chordata > Actinopteri > Pomacanthidae > Centropyge > Centropyge bicolor. The sequence continues at coordinate 5,291,712 of JBBMOC010000003.1, read as the reverse complement.
GTTTAAACACTAGTTACTTCCTGGGTGTCCAATGTGTGCTTATTTGTCCTTTTCCATATCTCAGGTTAAACATTAAGAAGAACAGCAACAAGCAGTTATTCAAAAGCCACAACTCTTTTTTTATGCACGTGTGTTTTCCACCCTGTTTACTCATTAGACAGATGGCAGACCGGAAGGCAGGTGGATTAAGAGCTAGACAGCCTTAAACATCTAAGAGAAGTCATGAGAAAGTGAATGTGTGCCACAAAGAGATTAACTCATCTCCTTGTTTCTGTTAGCGCCAGCAATGCCATCAAAGGAGAGGGGCTGCAGGAAGGGCTGGACTGGCTACAAGGTAAAGTATCTGTTCGGTAAATGTAATAAAACTGTCACACGACAGAAAGAAAGGGCCACGTTAAATTGTGCTCCGAACTTCACTGTCAATGCTGTCTGCATCCTGTCTATCACCTGTACTGAGACTGAGACATGTCTGTTTTCTCATAACCACAGAACAAATTGGACAGTAAGTATCATCACGCTGTATTAACATGTGAAGTGATTGTGGTGGTAGGTCGTATTTCAGTATCTCTCTGGATGGGATTTAAGGCTATATGAGCACTCCTAAATACATTAACATTAAAGAGAAAAATCATGTAATACCAAAAACACTCAGTAATAAATCCTATCCAGATGAGACTTCTGTGTCATATATACTGTAAAACTATATAGCTCTTTTTGATCCAGTTTGAATGGAAAGTTCTGTGTTGTGTACATTTCCTGATGTTACTATCCACGGTACCCACTCACAACCAGATTTCATAGAAGTACTGTCTATATTTCTGTTTTCTTTTCTGCCAGATCATATCAAAACAATGAACAAATGAATGACTGAAATGCCTGTGTTCATGGACCTGACGTGGATGTGGTAACTGGGTCTCATTCACCACTTGGAGTATTCATCATACTTGATGTTGTAGGCCTTAAACTTCAATGTCTAATAGCCTAGTACTTCCCGTGTGTGCACCGACTTCTGCTAATAATATAATTGATTATTTAAAGTGGCCACTAATAGTTACTTGTAACTTGTTCTACATCATTACTGACACAAATGTGAATGCAGTCTGAACATAATGTGAACTGAAAATACCCGCGATATTATTTCTGTACCATTTAAAGATTTCCATTTAAAGTGGCTTTTTTTTATTTCATGACATATGTTTTAATTTATTTCATTAACTGAACCTTTTTTTGAAAATGCTGCCAGTGCTGATTATTGTACTCTTTGGAGGATAATAAAAGCTTGTCATTTGCTGAGTGCATGCAGTGTTTGTTTTTGTCAGAGTTCGGCCACATCATGCTGGTTAAAAACAAAATGAAGACGCTAAAATTTTAAATAACCAGTTTAATAAATCATACAAAAGCAATGTAATTATTGGATCACAACTATAGTTATATAAAGGTCCAATGTGAATAAATAATAAATAGTGTCAATAAATATTGTTGTTATTAATGAATTATTATCAAATACAGTTTACAAAAATGAACATGCAAGATGCTTAAGAACAAGATTTTAAAACCCTGAGAACGGATTTGTTTAAACAACCACCCTGTTTGAAAAATAAGTAAACAACTCTATTTTCAACCAAAAAAAAATGTGGTGTTGTTTGCAGCTTGTTTGAACTGCCAACGAAATTCATCCTCAGACAACACTTCTCCAGGTGAGGAGACACATTAAGTCTATCTTCACCTCCTATTTTATCTTACCACTGTTCCCCCCTTCATTATTGGTGTTGGTGTTTATTGGTGTTTCTTTCCGGCTTCTCCTCCCATCCTCTACAACTTGTCACTTTTAATCTGCATCCTTCCTATTTGAGCAACATGTTGAGGAATTTAGTATGGAAGCGAGCACTGGAGTCCAGGAGGATGTAGAGAGTCTGAAGAGGCTCCCCGTTCTCGAGATGGTATCCTGGGAACAGATGAAGGAATTACTGACTTTTTAATTTGAGATTGAGATAAATCTGTGTGTTAGCAATGTGAGTACCAGAAGACACTGGCAAAGACAGAGAAAAATCATTTCTACTTGTCATGGTTTCGAGTTTACTGTTTTATTTGAAGACTATTTTCTTAATGTGTCTTTGTTGTCTTTACTTTCTGTCTTTGTCTTTTTCCCATCCTTGGGACTGTTGACGAGTTTCACCTGTGTTCCTCCCTTCCTTGTTCTTTAGCCTGTGTGTTCCCCTCTCTCTTTGCCCATCTGTCCTTGTAACTCGTGTCAAGCAGTCCAGCTCTTCTTTGTGTGGTCCCTTATGTTTTCCTAGTTTTGGATTTTGACTTGTGTTCCCCTGGACCTTGTTTGTTTTTTATGGATTCTTAATTTTTGCCTACTCCTTATTGGATTCATTTGCCTTTTCTGGACTACCACCTCTGCTTTTGACCCTTGCCTGCCTGACAACCTTGTGAGGATTCTGGATTTTGTTAACAAATGTGTGACCATATCTTGTATCTCTCCTACCCACTTAAGTTCGTCTTTTGTAGCTTTTCTCAAATGGATCTCCGTTTAAAGGCTGATAAATGAAATGATCTGAGAAGGAAACATCACTCTTATTTGAACCGCTAAGAGACTCATTCAGCTTATGATGAGGGGGTGATCTCAAGTGGGAACTGCTTTCAAGGGTCAAAAGCCTAAAATGTTGAGAACCATTTAGGGAATACAAAAACATGTACAGTTTGTGAAGTATGTGAGCTGAGTGGCAGGTATCTCCACCCATGCAGCATAAAATCACTCCACTTTGTACACCTCAACATCTATAAATGTCGCAAATTTTATTTGGTAGTTGTGTGAGTCTGCCTGCCTCTCAACATGATTCACACACATAACATAATCCATGGATTCCCTTGTTTGTTTATTTTTCTTTCAATATTTTTTTGTCTTCATACTTTTTAGATTTGTATTATCATCATATTATAGTGTTATATTAAGGAACAATTTTCCTCACAGCTTTATGTTGTCTATCTCAATTTTTTTTCATAATGAATTTTTGGCGTGAAGATGAAAGAATTTTATTAAATGAAATTCATACAACAGAAAGCTGCCCCACCTGCTAAAGAAATCTCAAAAATCTCCCTGGCCACCTCTGAAAACGTGTTCTCCAGCTGTTGGATGAAACAGTACTTTTCAGGAGGCGAGCTGAACACCTTGCAGATCTGCTGCACCAACTGCACCGCCCAGGACATCTGATAGCCGTCCTTCTCACATACCTTAAACAGAAAACTGAACAATGAACCCTTTTGACAGCTCAAAGGTTCCAGAAATAACCTTAATCAATAAAATTAACAATCCTCAATTCATAATAATTTTGATGAGGTGTGTCAGTTTCAAGATCCTGGTTTGGTGACCGCTTTACACACTTGCCATGTTGTGAGAGAAACAATTGTACACATTGTAAACAGAGAAATACCCTCTTCATGACGATAACAATCTGATTACTTTGCAGTTTTGGAAGGCTGATACAGACATGTTGAAATCGAAGCTGCTATGTCGTCCCTATGAGAAGGGAACAAAACTAATCAAAATCAGCACCATGGACAGCACAAGTGGTTCTGAAAGCCCACAGATGACAATTGGCTAAATTAAGATTGTTGTGCTAGAAGAGAGATCTGTTCATTCTGGCTCCAGATCAGGCTCCAGCCCCCTGACCCTGAACGAAATGAGCAGACAAAGTAAAATATGCCACAACAGACAGGGCAATTCAATAATGCCAATAACAGCCCTATACCAGACTAAGCATAGATGGGGAGTAATGTGAAGCCATTTCCCTTTCTATTCAGCTGATGATAAATAACTAGTCTCTCACCAGTATGATGTACACAAGGAGTTTGGAGATCTCAAGAAGTCGTCCATTGGTGACCCTGCTGGTTAAAATGGTGTAGCAGAGACTGCTGCCACACAGGACCAAGAGACGAGCCACATTCTCCACATGCCATGGCTGAGGAAGGACTGGGGATGATAAGGAGGAGGACAACCATCATTTCAGAGGTCAGTAACCTTAATATGTGTGTCTACGGATGTGTGACATTGAAACATTTGAGAACCACTGAATTATAATACCAATGAGCTCCTCCACGATTGCCTGCATTGAACTGATGGTCAGGTCTTGAACTTCTTGTTTGCCAAACAGCAGAAGGATGGCCCTGGCCAGGTTGGACAGAGCACTGACAGGCAGCTCCCTCTCCACTAGATCCTGCCAACCAAGGGTGCCTGCGTGGAAGAGAATACCTCAATTACTAACTCTGTCATACTAGCTGAAATAAGCCGAGTTTTCCAACACCAATGTAGCAACATAGGCCTCCTCCACCAATACAATACTACTAAAGCCAGTTTATTTGAGTCTCATAATACAACTAATTTCTGTACTTTGCTTTTAACTCCTAAGCAGTTGTTGGTGTTCAAACTGAGCCTTCCATTGTACATTTCAATCAATTGTCAACATCTTTCAATCAAAGCATGAATTATAAACCACAGCCAAGAGGTAACAAGTAGTCACTAGTGATAAATCTAATGCACAAAGCAAATCATGTCATAACAAATTTCAACACTAACCTATAATTTGTTGCATTTTTAAGCTCTGTACAGCACTTAACATAGCAAAGAAGGATGACAGTCTGGTCATGTTTTCAGATTACAAGTGTAAAAAAATTGACAAAACAAAACAAAATCATCCAAAATAACATCTCCTCATTAAGTCAAATAAACACAAACCCCATTAATTTATTAACTCTGGGTACAAACGTAAGTATCTTACCTCCAGGCAGCAGAGGTCCATAGAGGATGAACAGTAAGTGTGCCTGGCCAATTGTGGGCCAAGGCTTCAGAAGCTGCCTTAGCCAGAACTGCCACTCAGGCAAGAACATCCACGGGTCCAACAAAACCTTACGACAGAATAGACGGAGTTGCAGCTCCTGGTGAGACCTCACCCCTGAGGACAGACCAAGCAGTGCAACAGTAAAAAGCCAGTCACTCCCACTTTACCCCTCTGCAATGCTTTTGGCTCACTCTCCTCTCAGTTCTAATTTTTGTCCCCATTCAGGTCACTGAAACACACACCTGGTTTTCCAGAGATGACTGCTTCAATTTTTTGCAGCAGATTTGTCATGTCACACAGGAAGTTGAACACTCTGTGACATTCCAGCTCATCCCACCCTGCAATCAGTGTCTGTAAAGTATTCAACAGAACATACAGAGACCCTGTCAATAACAGGAAAGATTCATATTTCTCTGCTAAAACATTTTCACATACATCATCACCTCATTTTCAGCTATAAAAAAGCCTTTGCTGTAGTAAAAGAGAGCACAGTTTTTTGTCATGTCACTGTAACTACAGAATGTGTTTATTACTAAAAAGAGAGAGTACAGTTGGATCACTTAAGGTTTAGACTCTGCATGCTGTCATATTGTGTTTATCCACCCAGAGCTGTACCTGGTTTGTGATTTCCTTTAATTACATCCAAGTTTCAGTTTTCTGTCTGTGTTTGAGACTCTCACCTGGAGGAAGACTCCACACCTCGAGAAGCCGATGCAGTCCGGTGATAAACATTGCGCCAACATGAAGCAGGGAATCTGAAACAGATCAGCATTATTCAGTTTGACTTATCATTGGTGTCAGTTATGATAAAGACTTTAGGGCTGAATAAGATCATGTTTAAGCAACAACACTGCAATGTGCAACAGTCCAAAGGATATTTTCATGACTAGTCTTAAAAACAGTCTAATCCATCTGACAAATTAAATAATTTAGCATGGTGTAAATACATTTTCTTGTTAGTGTGACTGATTTGTTTGGTGTGCTAACAAGCGTTTTGTGTGGATTTTTGCAGCTTAAAATTTAAATGAGTGAAGACAAAGACATTTTCACAATGAAGAATTGCTGCTATAAAAGCTACTATCTGTAATTAAAGTTGTATATATACATACAAACTAATGAAATTTGGTTTAAAAAAATCAGAAATATTGAAATATTGTTTCCCTGTACGATTGACCCTTTCTAAATCCAATTAACTTAAAGTGCATGCAATTGTATTAATTCTCAAGCTGATCTTTCTTTCATCCTTTGTAATTCATTCTATTCTACTCTAAAAGAAAATTACAGTATACATAGTTTACTTCATTATTCTTATTAACACGAATTTTCAATATTTTAACAAAATCACAGTATTCTGTTCTTGCTTGTTCTTTTATCTCTCCTTTTCTTACCTGTGAAAACTTGCTAAAGACAAACTCTAACCTGGCCTGCGTTGGTAGCAACAGGGTACATCTCTTGAACAACAAACCTGAGACATTGAACAGAACAGCACATTTTCAAATTAAAAACAGTCACTGCACAAGGCAGCTTATCCTAAGTACTCTGAGGTGATCAATCAAATGTGTGTTAAAGACTGGGAGAGGCTATCAGTAACATGCCTATAGCAGATCAGGTTGTTAGTTTTAAATTTACCATTTGCAGTCCAGACAAGGGCTATACAAAATGAAACACTGAGCTAAATTTAAATTGCCACTTACCAAGGTCTTTGCAGTGTCCAATAATGCATCTTTCGTCAAGGCTGGTGGAGTGGTGAAAGCTTTCGATTATCATTTTATTCTTCCAGGCCAGAGTGGAGATGTAGTTCACAATGTATCTGGTGATTTCCTTGGACACCATGCTGAACACACTGATATCCAGCACTGACAAACACACACATTTTCACTCACTTCATAGTTCATGTGTCTAAATGAACTCACAGTGTAATATTGGAAGTGAAATTTCCCTATTCTATATTTTGTCTGAGTTTAGGTACTAAAATGTCCACTAAACTGTCTGAAAAGTAGTGGTGAAATTGAAGAGTTGGATATAATTTTTGCTATATGCTGTGTACATTATACTATAATGTAGAAAAACACAATATTCAAAATATTGCATTTATACAATAAATGTCACTGATCATTAATATACATATAAACCTTTAGTATCCAGTGTGTGCTAATAAATACCGAGCACTGTACAAAACATTATGACTTTAATCCAATTGAGCCATTTCTGTTTTATTTGTTTTGTTTGTCACCAAAAAAATATTTCAGATGCTTTGTGTATTCATATCTACCCCCTACTCTTTACTTTTATATATTACCATTATACATGTGCATATTCCTCTACACTATTACTGCTTTTTGAAATGCTGGTTAGACATTAAACTGCATTTTACTGTCTCATTACTTCAATATCGAAAACGTTGCAACTAATGTAAAAGAATCTAATATCAAGGGACTGAGTCATCAAAACACACAAAAGAGAAGATAGTACATGGAGAAAACAAAACATTAAAGGATCGTTAAATATGCTAAAACACAACTTCTTTACCAAGACAAGTTTATATTTCATGTAATTTATCATTTATTTTTTGTGTAGCTAATCTTGCTAACTGAACTATTCAAATAAACTAGCTCATTGTCTGTTTTAGCTACTTTTCATTTTTCAGTATAAGGGAATTGTATTATTTCAAATCTGGTGCTTAATTTGTTTCTGTAACACTCTGTTGTATGTTAAACCTACGGGACATTTTATCCAGGATCATGTCAAACACCTCCGACGGGAGCCTGTAGAAGAAGAAGCCGCTCGTGTGGCACCGGCTGCGGGTCATGATGGCTCCAGCAGGCCGCTGATCAGTCCGCCTGTGTCGCTTGGATCTGCGTGTCGATGTGAATTTCCCATCATCTTTCCCCACATCTCTGGAGGCTTTTCTCCTCATTACCACCGCTGAGTCGACTGTATTTTAAAAGATAAGGCAAAGAAAACCACACAGTTTAACTCATGTCTGTCTCATGCAGCTAGCTAGAGAGCAGCTAATGTTATGCTAAGTCAAGCTAATCTAGCTAGCTAAACTGAAAACATGTCAAAGAAAATTAGTTGCAACTTCATTAATTTTTAGATTGAATTGTCACATAACTAATATGAATACGGGCTAACATTAACGCAATAGAGTATCTTACCAATACTATTAACTTAAATTCCGATAAAACCTCAGCTAGCAAATAAGTTAACTGTTAGCGGCTCGTCGACAACGGCGCGAAATAAATAACTAAAAAAAAATGAGTAATGATATTTTACTGACTGTAAACACACGTCTAGAAAAGGAAAAGTAGAAATATAAATATTTCCGCTTCAATATACACATAAGCATCAATACAAATACATTCTTGCATCTAAGGTAAAACATTCAAGTGCCACAAAAGTAAAGCTAAAAGCAAAGTTTTTGTAAATATTTTTCAAGTGAAGCAAAAGGAGACAAAATGCTGTTTAAAAAATAAAATATATGTAATATATTATATAATATTAATGATTCTTTGTATAATAATATGCTGTTTTCTCTTTACATTTAATAGTAAATGTTCTTATTAAATTCTACTTAATATGATTATAATAATGCAGTTTTATGTAGTATTAAAAGTACAGATGTGCATGGGGGGGGGTTTTCTTCTTTTTTTTATAAATAATTTTATGTAGGTAGCTCAAATAGTAATTCAGGAGATGCAGATTACCTTTGCATCATAAATAACTTGATTTTTTTTTTCCCTTCACACCTGCACAGGTATTTCCAGTTATTTTGGCTGATAAGTGATGAGTGTCATTCATCTTCGAGGGTGGGACAATGCTCACTTTTGTCTTTAGTCTTAGTTCATAAAGTTTGGTGTCCTCACATAACATCTCCACCCAACCTCAGCCTGAGCTGAGGTCTGATAATCAGCCAAAATCACCCAAACACCTTGACACAGGTGTACAAGGCCTTTAAGATAAGCTAGTTTGTACTATATCTTGAGAATGTTGTGTTTCCCTCCAGCACTGTGCGCAACAAGCCAGCGATGCTCAGCTGTTAATCACAGGATTATTCTGCTTAACTAAGACTATTAAGTGTTCTGCATTCAAATGGCGTCTCCCACAGGCAGACCTTGGAGAGGATCATCCCTTCACTATAGAGCTCTTACAGAGAACTCAATATTACACAAGGGACCCAGAGGAAGGGCCGGGGAAAAAAGCCCTTGTATACCAACAGGATGTCATGGTAGGTTACGCCTGGGGCACAGAGGGACAGAGAGAGAAGAGCTGCAAGGAAAGTTGATGGACCTCAGAAGAACCCAGAGATGAAACTGCAGTTTTGAAAGACCTCACCTGGCGAGCAGAACAGTACGTACCACACAGACAATCATAAACACATACAGTATTGCATTATTATAAAGCACAGTTTGGCTATTTACTTTGCACTGTTAAGGATTGTAGCTAAGCACTCTTAAATATACCTGCTGTTAATGAATATTTTACATTTTTCTTTAACTTGCCTAAAAATAATTTATGGATTTTTGTTTCATTCATTTTCTGAATGTCATTGTCCATTATTCATTCACACAGATGTGGAGATGTGCAGAGAGCTGAATTATTAAGACAAAAACAGCACATCCAGTGAGGACAATATCCCTTCTGTTTGCATTTGCCTGGCAACACTGCTCTGGCCTCCGGGTCCACCGGGTTGACATCGGCCCTGTTTATCTGTCTGGAGCCACGAGCCGGCACTGCAACCGTCTGTCATGTCATCTCTGACAAGATGCTCCTGACGCTGACAGATAATGCAGCTGATGATGATGATGTCTAACACTGGCCAGTCACATATGTGACAGTCCTGCAGCACAGACGCATATTCGTGTCTGTTAAGGCAGCTGCAGAGACAGAAGGAGCTGGTCAGTGTGGAATCAATGCCAATGGCCCTGTTTATCTGCAAGTCTGGACACCTGTGAACATGGCTCTGTAATCCTTGTGGAGCCTTGTTGGTAAGTATTGAGATGTAGGGATTTTTACTTAAATATCAAAATGCTTAAGGTTAAGCTATTTCTCCTGTAGGGTATTTATTGTGCAGTTATACTGGCAAGTGAGAAAAAGTTATGAATATTACATTGGCTTTGACGTTGCAAAGTGTGAAATAAGATGCTTGTCACAGCCTTGCATTTGTTCCTGTTGCTTACTTGTTATGCCTTCACTGTGGTCAATCATTAAGTAAACACAATGAGGCTTGTATCTCTGATATTTTAAGAGGCCCCAACAGTGCTAGGTCTAATGCTGAACAATAATCAGACCTTATAAACAGGCTGTTGTTCTCGGAGGAGGTCAAAACAATGGATCCGTACAAGCACGGTTTGGTTTCATATTTTAAGTCTCCTCATTATTCAGGATAATTTTTTGTGTTCGCCTGGAGAACATTTTGTCCAAAACAGTGGGAAGGAACAAAAGTAAATGCTTAACTACCTATGAGTCTCACATGTTCTTACTGTTACTGTTTTAGTTGTTGCAAAGAGCTTCCTGGACAGTTTGGAAAATTTATTCTGCATTGTGTAAATATAGAACTGAGTGTCCGGTGATCTCTGGTCATAGAATAAATTGGACATAATATAATTTGGCCAGTTATTACATTACAACATAAGTCACAACTATCCTTCATTGTGACAGTATGGGACTCATTAGGTAGGAGTGCTCTGTCATCAAGTCATTCAGTCCCTCTCTCTCAGATATCCTGCAGAGCTGTGAAAAATGTTCAAGGTTAGTGGTTTATAACAGTGCTCTCAGCTTGGGTGGTTTCTGTAAATGTTTAATTTCCTCTCTCTCTCTCTCTCTCTTTTCCTGAGGGCTGGTGGGGAGCTTAACAAATAGACTGCTGTGGTTTGCCCTCCAGAGGAGAGCGTTAAACAGGTGAAGCTGAACACTACTCTCATTAGTTACAGATGCAGTCACCTGCCACTCACCAGAGACTGATGCCAGAAAGTTTCCGCAGCTATTTCTGCCCGGAGACACTTGAGGAATGGTTCAGACTCTGTGACTGAATGTAAGCTCAGTGGAATTTTCTGTACTGCTGGGGACCATGCAGATAACAGGAGGAATCCAGCCTCATCTTCAGCCTGGGGGACTCTAGTATTGCTCTGAGATTGATCCTTTTGTATGTGGCAATATGTTGTTTTTAGATGTTGAGATTCCTTTTTTCTTTCCTGTGGATCCAGTGTGTAGTGTCTCCTAGTGCGTACATGCTGATCAACAGCAATTTGAAACTGTAAACTTTGTACTTTGCAGTTTCAGCATCTGTCCGAGTGAGTAAATCATGGCCAGCATGGCGGTTCAGCTCCTTGGCTTCTTCTTGGGACTGTTGGGGTTTGCGGGAACTGTAGTTGCAACTCTGCTGCCCCACTGGCGCAGCACAGCCTATGTGGGGTCCAATATCATCACAGCCACTTCCTACATGAAAGGCCTGTGGATGGAGTGTGTATGGCACAGCACTGGCATTTACCAGTGTGAAATGTACAGATCTCTACTGGCGCTGCCACGTGACCTGCAGGTACTACAAGTTCACTGGTCAATATTTAATCAAAACCACGTTATGTTATTGCAAGAAGATCCGGAACAGTAAAAAGTAAATTGCCAGTTACATGAATTTTGATAATTAATTAATCCTTTCAGTAATATTTCAGTCCGAATGATCTAACGTTCTCTAATTTCAGCTTCTCTAATGAGAGGATTTGCTGCTTTTCTCTGTTATTTGTCCTTGTAAACTGAATTGAGGAGACTATCCTTCAAAGTGAGACTATGTCGATTTCAAGATTAATCACATTCTTACTCTTACAAAAAATGCACCCTCAGTACTGTACACTGTTTATGTTGCTATTTGTTCTAGTATGACCAAGGAACAACATAAACAGAGTTAATGTTTGCCAATGCTGGAAAATATTGTTGGGTGAAGAATTAACTCACGATACAGAATTATTTACACAAGTATTCTGGGCAGATCTTTTTTTAGTTTTAAGGTTAAATTGCTCCTCTATTCCTCTCCATATTAGGCTGCCCGGGCACTCATGGTGCTCTCCTGCGTCACTTCAGTCCTGGCCTGTCTGGTGTCTGTAATGGGGATGAAGTGTACCCGCTTCGCCCGTGGCTCGTTGGTCAAGTCTCCTCTGGCACTAAGTGGGGCGATTTGTTTTCTCTGTGCTGGCCTGCTCTGCCTCGTCACCGTGTCATGGACCACCAACGACGTCATCATGGATTTCTACGATCCCTTCCTCCCCAGCGGACTGAAGTATGAGATCGGCCTGGCCGTGTACCTCGGTTACGCCTCGGCCTGCCTCAGCCTGACCGGAGGACTGGTGCTGTGCTGGAGCAGCAGTGGTGACAGGCCACGGAGCCCCCTGCTTGTGCAGAGGAATCAACCATCATCACCTCCTCCTGCCTTCAACCACATATATCCTCCTGCACCTCTCTACAAGCCCCCCGAGGCCCTGAAGGACAATCATGCTCCTTCACTGTGCTCCCTCTCCAGCAGTGGCTATAGGCTCAATAACTATGTCTAAGACTGGGGAAATACAAACACCAAAACTGCAACACGACAGACTGTTTAGAACAAAAAATATTCTGCATAGAACAAAACAGTCGACTGAACACTTCTCCAACTTATTTGTAATATCTTTACAAGCATTTTTGTGTCCTCTATACCCATAAAACAAGTTAAGAATATGATGATGTTCAATTACCATCATGGACAAATTGCTCCAGCTTTCCTCTAACTTCAACAAGACCAGATCTGAGAGTCTGACAAAACTTTTGAACTATGGAATGTATGAGAGAGAACTAAGGACTGAAATGTGTTGACCTGCTGCTGTGTACCTGTATTACCAGAAGGTGGCAGTACTTTATAGCAAATAGTCACAGACGAGACAACACAATTAAGATTCCTCATTCTGTGTAGTAACACTCATGTTAATGGATAAGCAGTCGTTCTGTCACTTCCTTTTTGTAGCCTACTTTCTAGTTGGGATTAACGCTTTCTGAAAGTCACTTCATTATGATAATTCTGTCAAAGGAAATGGGTGATATTGATTCAGTATTCAATATTCACATGCCAAAGAAAATTACATGAATGAATGAATGTCAGTTTCTAATCATTTAGATGGATAAGATAAATACGTTAGAAATGTTTTTTTATTGTTTTCATAAGAGAAGCACAGCTGTGATTAATGGCATTAATTGAGAGCTAGATTCTATTCCGGGCTCACTGGGATATTTAACTGGAGCTGAGTCATCATTAACAGTATTAGTTTGACCTGTGTTTGGTCTGTTATGGCCAGTCAGAACATACACTGTAACAAAGGCCAGCAGTCTGTGATATATTAACTGTTTTTGGCTTAAAATCCATTGATCATTTACAGTTTAACTCGAAGGAGTCCCTGCTGTATTTGTGAGCACCGGAACCACCAGTGGAGCTCAGTTCCACTTTAATTCTTAATGTACAGAAAGATTTTGAATGTTTTCTTCCTGTTTCATTTACTCAAACCAAACTGTGGAGATTTGAGTACATCTTCAGAAAGCCACTGGATGGCGACAAAGGTCTTTTTGAGAAGGCAGCTTAAAGCCTTCAGTTAAAACTTCTTTTTATTTATTCAGACTGCATCATTTGGTAGATATGATAAAGGCTACCAGTGAATGAATTCTGATGACTTTTTATGAATGATACTGATATATAGAGTCTGAGTTGTTAGCCATATATGTGAAATGAAGAATTATTGTCATACCAAGATGCTAAATATGACGTTGTTTGTGACAACTTTCTGTGAATCTTTCCAGACTGTCTGCCTAAAACTACCTATAACACTGGATGTGTTTCTGAGGTGCATTTGTTAGAAAACCTTCCAATTAGAGCTACCCTCTGTCTCACAGCCTGTCAGCCGCACAGACGCTCAATTAAGAGGACGTGTCACAATGCAAGCGAGTCACTTCTTTTATTTTCAGCAGCCAGAGTGGTAAACATCTTCGTTTGCATCAAGTGGCTTATTTATACTGCTGGTAAAGCTCAAACAATGAATCCCAATTTGAAGGAAATGCTTGCTGTACAACTGCTGGATGGAAAAGAGCTGTTTAAAACTGAGCAAAATAAATGAAATCCTTTATTTGGAAAAACAGCAGAAATATCACTTCAAAGTTATTATTAAAATTTAAGGTATAATAAGACAGAAAGAGGCTGCACACCAAAGCAAGTGACAATTTATAATAAATGTTGAGTGTTTCAGTTGTGGGCACTTTCAAAATTCAGCACCATGGACAGCGATCTGAATCTTCCTCTGTATTACATTCAGTTCTGTTTCCAGTTCTGTGAGTCCCACTGATGGACCGGTGGCCTTATGGTAGAAAATATGACCACACTACCATATATGCTGCCTTACATTCTAAAATATGCTTTCAAACTGTTTAACCATAAATGCATCATGACTTTCTGCACATGTGCACTTTTTCTTTTTTCACCCTTTGCCCCTCAGACAGTCCACCACTGCTCTGATCGCTATTTGTACAAGTTGGTTTGGAAGTTCTGATGTTGAAATGCTTATGAGCTGGGTGACATTTTTCATGCTTAAGATGGGTCATTGGATAAAAAAGCAATCCTCTGCAGGGCTTTACACCCTCAACATTATCACCACACAGCCAGGATATGCAGGACAAATGTGATGCTTTTAAGCAAGCGGGGACCTGCTCAGGGTCTTAAATCAGCCCTGAGATGTAACCTGGCAAAGTAAAGGTTTCACCCATTGCCAATATGATATTATGATATTGGAAAGCTTTCCGGGAGAGCTTGTGCGTCATGCCATTCTCTATTAGCTGCTATTTTCGTCCTGCCCTGGAAGACATTCATCCACCATCTACCCACCCTGACAGCACCCAATAAACCCACCACTCCCATTCATCTCCAGCCCTCCACCCACCTCCACCCTCTCTCCCCAGCCCTCTCTCTCTCTCCCTCTCCCACTCTCTCTCCAACCAGCTCTGCTGATTTAAAAAAAAAAAACAACAACAGGAGAATTGTGTTTGCTCCTCCAACAGGATTACTTTGTGCTACCTGAATATTTTACCAACAAAATCCTGTTTGGCACTTTTTAAAAACCCTCTTTAGGAGGTCCTGCTCGTCTCATCTATTTACACCTGCTCTTCCAAAGGAAAGGTAAGACGTCTTATATCATCTTCTTTTACTAATATGTTTTGGCTGAGTGTAAAAGTGCATTTGACCCTGGTGACAGATGTTGATTTAAAGAGATCAATAATGCAAAACCAGCTTCCTGGAACCGTGGTGTCAGCGCAATGGGGAGCTGAAACCCACAGGTTTGATTCCAGTGATGTAACACATGGGACACAAAACCCCTAGAAGTCGGATTCAGGTCTCTTTTGGTTCATGGATGGCAGATTTCTGACGGTGCGCCATGTTTGGAGCGCTTTTACGCACGACAGGAAATAACCGTGTCGGTCCAAATTTTTTAAATCCTACGAGGCTACAGCGCAGATGAACACTTTTTTGTTAGAATATATGAAACATTTGATTCAAATTACATAAAATGCAGACATAGTGCGAGTAAACTGGCACAATAATTGGATTAATAGAAGCAGCAAGTCGCGCGTAAAACATGTCC
The DNA here is from genome assembly GCA_037975185.1 of Centropyge bicolor. NCBI lineage: Eukaryota > Metazoa > Chordata > Actinopteri > Pomacanthidae > Centropyge > Centropyge bicolor. The sequence goes on along the minus strand of JBBMOC010000003.1, from coordinate 5,276,228 downwards.
AACTGTGTTAAAAGCTCCGAGTGGAACAATAATTATCTATAAACTCCTCTGATCAACACCAGTGTTTCTAGTTTTGGATTGTTCTGATTCATATATTTTCATCTGATGCATAATGGAGTGGATGGACGGATGGACATGCTGAGGTATGGACAGCTTTTAGTTCAAACAACATTTAGGGTCGCTGATAATAAAAAGATGAAAGAGGGAAAAGGCAGGAAAGTATTTCTAATTTTCTTTATAATCAAAGAGGCTTTTAGCACCAGCAAGTTGTTTGTCCCATAAATTATTGTATTGGTTTAAATATATGGTCAAAGAACAAGAGTGTGCAAACTATTTTGTATATTGAGTGAACATTATGTTTAGTTTTTTACATCACTGAATGGAAGCTACCAACAAAACTTAGACTCTAGAAAAATACAAATTGTTTTCTTGTTGGATGTTGTTGTAATATGATTTTTCTCTTTGAGGCTGGAACTAGACCAAAAAAAATCTTCCCCTTGAATTCAGCACGAATTTGGATTGATGTGTGCTTTTTTTCCATTGGTGAACAGGAGAATTTATAATTTTCACAGTAAGTTGAATATGATCTGTGCATAAAAAACAATTTAAATCTCTTTCTATTATCTGACTAAAAACTGTTTTTATGCATGTCTGATCACTCAAAACCATAAAGTGAGTACAAATTAAATCTTGTGGCTTTTAATAATTTGGTAGCCTCAGATAAAAATGTTATTTTTATAAAGTTGATCTGGTTCCATATGCGCATGGATGTGCTGTAATAATTAGCCTCTGCTATTTAAAGACCTGATAAAACAAATTCTGTGTTGCAAGATGAGGTTTCTGTAAAATCTTTATTCCACATCAAAGTCAAAAAATAGCCCACAGAAACGTGCCTCTGCCTCTTTTTCTTCAAAGTTCTCTCCATGAAATTCCAGTCCTCCGTTCGTAAAAGCAGCTGATCCGGGCTCCGACGGAAAACATGGCCATCCACGCCGAAGGTCTCGTGGCCATCGTGATCTTCTACGTCCTCATTCTGTTCGTGGGGATCTGGGCCGCGTGGAAGAACAAGAACTCGGGTGTCGGTGATGGAGGAGACCGGAGCGAGAGCATCATGGTCGGGGGGAGAGACATCGGGCTGTTTGTTGGTGGATTCACGATGACCGGTGAGTGAACTACGGGGAGACTTTTTTGTTTGTTTGCAGGTGTTAGACGTGTCCAGATGTGCGTTTCTGCCACATCTGGACACCAGCTAAGTTTGGAAAAAAGACAGTAAATTCTCCATCTTTTATGCACAGGCAAAACAAGTATACTTTACAACCACAACTTTCAATATCACATTCACATCACATTTCTGAACATTTAAAGATGCAACAACTAATGACTGGAAAGGTCAAAACTACTACCTGAGAGAGAGAGAGGTTGTCATATTTAACATATGCAACATGGCATGCACCATTCATAAAAGTTTGTCTTCTTTATAAAAACTCCTGTTTGTGAAGGCTCCTCATCCAGGTCATGGTCTTCAAGTAAGGATTGAATAGACCATACCTGAATGAGAGGTGAAACATCTGATTCAACCCTTACTTGAAAACCTAACTTTTGTTTTTGTTGTCTTGTTTCCAGCTACTTGGGTGGGTGGGGGCTACATCAACGGGACTGCAGAGTATGTCTACCTGCCAGGCCAAGGCTTGGCTTGGGCACAGGCCCCTTTTGGATATGCTCTCAGCCTGGTAGTAGGTAAGAACCAGAGTCCTTTAATTATACAAATCCTTTCAAAGTACTTAATTTATCTCCGAGGGGCAATTTATTTAATTAACAGAATTTGATTTATACTGCAAAAAGCAAGTGTGTGTGTAATGTACAGAGCCATATACAGGGATGCTGGAGTTGCTGCAGCATTGCGGGACTTCAGAAGAGCCATACTTTTAAATCTGCATGTTTTACTACAAATCTCTTAAACTCATTTTTTGCCATTTATTATTGCAGTATTGGGGTAGTATTATAGTTAATCTATTACAGTGATCATCATGTCTGCTTTTATATTTGTCACTGTGTCATTGTTGTGCAGCCATTCAACTCAGTCGACTGCAAAACCACTCAATCCTAATATGACTTTGACAATACATTAAGTCTCTGCTGTTTTGAATATTGCAGTAAAATAAATGCTACACTGCCCTATGGTGCATTAGCAGTTATGCAGCAAAATGTGATGTAATAGTATAGCAAAAATATGCAAAAGCACAGTATGGTTCTTTAAGAAATACAGTGTATCGTACATTTAAATGCAAAAGGGCTTCAGTCAGAGATAAACTTTTGTACAATTTCATTGATTCAGGGAGCGTAAAGTGTTTCCTACATGGTTTCTTATGCTATTTGTCTGCCTTGCCTTCATGTCTGGCATCATTCAGGTGGCCTTTTCTTCGCAAAGCCCATGCGCTCTCGTGGATACGTCACCATGCTGGATCCCTTCCAGCAGCTGTATGGGAAAAGGATGGGTGGCCTTCTCTTCATCCCTGCACTCATGGGGGAAATTTTCTGGTCTGCAGCCATTTTATCTGCTCTGGGTAGGTGATTGTCGAAAAGCTTATACTGTGTTGAAAGTCATCATGAGCACCATGTTAAGTGACTGCGTCGTCCTACAGGTGCCACTCTGAGTGTGATCGTGGACATAAACATCAACATGTCAGTGGTGATCTCAGCCCTTATAGCCATCTTCTACACGCTTGTTGGAGGACTCTACTCTGTGGCATACACAGATGTGGTCCAGCTCTTCTGTATCTTTGTGGGCTTGGTGAGTTTCACTGTCAACATCTTCCCAGCAAGGTGACAATGAATTCCAGAGTTTTAACAGTGTTTTACTTAAGGCTGAATTAATTGCCTTGAGCTTTCAAATCAAAACACAAAGCTGAAAACACTGATTAAAGTGCATTCATTCTCCAAAAAAAAAATCATCTTATTGCCGACTTTGAAAATGATATAAAACTTTTGGAACAATAGACTTAACAGCTTTGATGGTGGGAACATATTTAAATTACTGAATAACTATACAATAATAATTATAATAATAATATTTGCATTCTCATACCCCCCTCTCCATCAGTGGATCAGCGTGCCTTTCGCCATGTCCAATCCTGCCGTGTCAGACATCAGTGTTTCAGCCAAGGAAGTCATCTACCAGTCACCGTGGCTCGGGAAGATTGAGCCTAAAGACAAGTGGCTGTGGGCGGACAACATCTGTTTGCTGGTAGTTGCCAGTTTTTTTTTGTTGTTGTTGTTGTTGAGAAGATTCATCAAAAGACAATATATTGTTTCAATTGCATGTGCATCTTGATTAGACTGCAAGCAGGAAGTTAAGGTGAAACATTTAAGGTGCATGTTAAACAGGGGTTTCCTGTTTCTTGAATAACATTTATTGTTACTGTTATTTGATTATTCACATTTGCTGTTAAGAGCTAAGAGTCGCTTCCAGAGCTGACTGTAATGCCTTGGTTTGGTGTCTGTATTTACTATGGTGTTTCTGTTTCTAGATGTTGGGGGGGATTCCCTGGCAGGTCTATTTTCAACGGGTTCTTTCTGCCTCTTCAGCTACCTACGCCCAGGTCCTTTCCTTTCTGGCCGCCTTCGGCTGCCTGGTCATGGCCGTCCCCTCTGTCCTCATAGGAGCTATAGGGGCCTCCACTGGTAAATATGCATGCACACATAGGAGACTTAAAGCAAGTCTGGGCCCAGCACTCAATTCCTGCTAGTCGCATTGATCTGGATGAAGTAAACTTTAAATGTACCATATTCAAGCCTGTTATTTCAGAACATGTGGCATTCAATTTAAAATAGCCTACAAGTAACACAGAAATGACCAATCTCTCATGTCACTCAATATTTTAATTCTGCCCACACAGTAATGTCTGGATTGCAGCTGTTGTAACACAGATGAACACAAACATATCAGACACTGATCCGTGAACGATGTGCGCACACACAGACACGCACACACTGATTAAGCAGTTAATGAAACATCACAAGACAATCGAAAGATCCAGGAATCTGATCCTTTATTCAAACGGGAACATGTGATCAAAGGGAACACAATGCCTCTGCGGGTTGTTTACACCCCGGCAGCATTTTTATTTTTTTCAGCTCTGTAAATGCAGATGCATACAGTATCCAGAGGGTAAACAACATCAGACGGATCCTGTCACGACGGGCAGAGGAGAGAGTCATCAGACTATGCCGATTTATTGAATATTACATCTGAAGAGGAGCTAATTAATCTCGTCCGTCTGAAGCTGTTTCATGTATAACAGGCACTGATCAACCACTGCTTGTGAATATCCAGGGGAGGGGGAGTATGTAAACCTCTGGAGGATGAAGAGAAGGATGAAGAAGAAAGTGGCAGATTTCGGAACAAATGTTGTCCTATCAAATGCAGGATGGAACAAAAGTGGAGAATTGGTGGAGCATGATGTATATGAAGGGCAAGGCAAAACTTTCACTATGGTGTTAGACCTGCTGGTTTCAGTTCAGTATAATGAGAGGCATTCATGGTTCCCAGACAGCGAATCTTGCCTGACTTTTCCTCTTGCACCAACATGAGATGCATATTTATAATTTTAACTGAAATATTTCAGCAACTATTGGATGGATTGCCATGAAATTTAGTTCACACATTCATGTTCCCCTCAGGACGAATCATAAACACCACAAGCACCATCACTGGGCCACAATTTCAACTGGTCCAGTCCTTTGGATTGTGAGCAAATACTTGCTAAACTCCCATCAGGCTCAGCTGCACTTGGGCTTTAGTGCTTATTAACTAACATGTAGCATGCCAACATGCTAAGCTATGATGGTGAACATCGCAAACATTACGCTGCACCTGCACACCGATACTAGCATTTAGCTAGAAGCAGCACTGTGCCAAAGTACAGCCTCACATAACCATCAAAACTGCTTTAGACGCTTGAATACCACATCTTTAATCCCCAACATTTTTCTCACCTGAAAAATAACACGCCTACATCCATGCAACTTTCTGTATTTAATCAGCTTAAAATGCCTCATTAAATTCAATAGCTTCACACATATATTAATCACTATTTATGAAATGATTATTAATCACATTTGCAATTAAAACGCAATTAAAGTACTTGATGTATTATTTGATACCAGCTCATATTTCACATAAGGACCAACAGTCCAATTGGCACAATCCAGTCTATTAACCATAGTTTATATTACATGGATGTCATTGATTTTCAGTCAGTATCCATTATTTCTTTTTCCCTGTATTTTGACCAATAGCACAGCAGTACTTTGAAAACCTCTGTTTTAGTCCCTCAGACAGACAAGAAGCCCTTTGTTTCTCAGCAACTAAAAACAAGTGTATCCACAGGGAGCATTTTAATAAGGTCTAATAATGTGAGCTCTTTGTCTGAAAAGCAAAGGGATCAAGTACAGTCCATGTTTAGTTATGTTGTGTTATTGTTTTTTTTATCAAGAAAAATCAGTTCAAGAATTTAAAAAAAAAATGGCACAAAGATAATCCTGATACTTGGATGCAGAGAATATTTCTTATCAGTTCATAATAATTCCAAAAAAAAGCATTGACAATAATACACTTTTGATTATGGTTCCCATTTTTTTCTTCCAGACTGGAACCAGACCTCTTACGGGTCCCTCCCTCCGAAGGATAAGGATGAATCAGACATGATCCTTCCCATAGTGCTTCAGCACCTCTGCCCTCCCTACATCTCCTTCTTTGGTCTGGGTGCGGTGTCGGCCGCCGTCATGTCGTCAGCAGACTCGTCCATTCTCTCAGCCAGCTCCATGTTTGCCAGGAACATCTATCAGCTCGCTTTTCGGCAGTCGGTAAGAGCGACAGCAATAATATTAGCACGCATCTGCACAGTTTGAACCAGTGGTTGCAAGCATCAGTCAAATAATCAATAACCAATTCTCCCTCTATTCCTTACAAATGTGTCTGACGTTACTTATTGTACTTACTGAACAAACAAAATCAGACCGTAAACTTTCAGACAACATTCAAACAGACAAACAATGACAATGAAAAAATGTGGGGAAAAAAAGCATGGACATTCCCAACTGGTTGTTGTGTTTAATGCTAATGCTAAATGTTAACATGCTAAACTAAGGTAACGGCAATGGTGAACATTACACCTGTTAAGCATCAGCAGGTTAGCATTTTCATTCCTCATAGAGCCGCTGGCGTCGCTGTAGACTCTTGGTCTTGTTTTTATCTCTCCTTTTGCACCTCCCTGTTCTCAACCTTGTCTTCTCCGCATTTTCTTTTTTTATCTTCACTCTGTTATCTCTTTCTCTTTCTCTCTCCTCTAGGCCTCAGATAGAGAGATTATTTGGGTTATGCGTCTCACCATCTTTGTATTTGGAGCTATTGCCACTGCTATGGCGTTGTTAACAGGATCAGTGTACGGCCTGTGGTACCTGAGCTCCGACTTGGTCTATGTCATCATCTTTCCCCAACTCCTCAGTGTGTTATTCGTCAAGGGTACCAACACCTATGGCTCTGTGGCTGCCTATGTTGTTGGTCTTTTACTGCGCATTGGTGGAGGGGAGCCCTACCTCAAACTTCCCCCCTTTATCTACTACCCTGGTTGGGTGGTCGAGGAGAAAGTCCACCACCTCACAGGGGATGTGGAGCACTTTGTCCAGCAGAGGTTCCCATTTAAGTCTGTGTCCATGGTGGCATCTTTCTTGGCAAATGTGGCCTTTTCCTACCTGACAAAGTACCTCTTTGAAAGCGGTATGTTGTCTCACAAGTACGACTTCCTGAATGCCGTGGTGTCCAAGCATAGCAAGGAGATCATGGACAAAGCTACGCTGGTGAGCAACCACGATAACATCATTCTTTCAGAGATGGCGCCCGTCAACCAGGTCCTGGGCGCGTCACTGGCTGGGACATTCACCAACACTGAGATCCTCAGTGACGATGGGGCATCGAGTCCAGAGGCTTTTCACAATGACGACTAGGCAACAAAGGCACAAAGAAAACTGGAACCAAGGAGTTTGAAGAAGAAGGAATAATCAAAGAGGCATTGTCATTCTTCAGGAAACTTGCTACTGCCGCACCGGAAGTCAAATCAACAGAAATCTGCTGTGGCCTCCGAGTGACTCCACAAGTTTGTTTTATGCTGATGACGTGGTGCCTCCTTCTTTTTTAAGATCCCTTGCCTAGAACCAGGAGGTTGACTGTCAGTCAGCTGAGTTGAGCATTACCATAATCATTCTTTCATTTTCATGACTCTGTGAATCTACAACCAGTTTAATTTAAGTGCTGCTATGGATCAGAGGGACGTTCAGGGGAAAACAATGAGAGACTGCAGTGGACACACATGATGACATCTACATGGAGTTTGCTGTGGGTAATGAGAATAGTGCAATATCTAACCAAGGCACTGTGTCCATGTCTACATAGTAGTGTGTGTGAGTGTGAGTGTGTGTGACAACAAAGCAGTATCAATGAATGCTCCAGAAACGTTTCAGACTTTGAGTTTTAAATTTGCGTAGAGTGAATTTATTAATAGAGCAATAATATTTTTAGGATCTATGTTGTATGGATACATTGTGCTGAATTTGCAAGTTACTGTTGTTGTTTTTAACTTTAAGACCAATAGATATTTCTCTTTATTCTTTTTTGTTTTTTTTGCTTATGTGTGTTCACCTTGCTCTTAATCCTCCTGTCATACTCGCTACTTCCACATACAATAATTGTCAAGTTAAAGACATGCAACAACATGCAACCATAATATCACCAAACCTTTAGACTCTCTTCTGCAAATAGAGCATGGTGATTCTGCAAGACCCTGGATTACATTCAGATAACACTTTAAAATTAATTATTCCCACAATATCCCTGTGATGCAACTACAACAATGTTTGAGGACTAATCTGATCAATGTAGGTCCAACATTCATTCATTTTAACTTTCTCCATCAGCTCCTTAAGGACACATTTGACACTTTAGCCTCAAAATACTTTACTATGCTCACCAGCTAGTTGTTAAGTATGGCAGGAAGTGTAGAGTGGGTTTATCAGAGCTTTCTTTTGTAAACAGCTGCCTCGTGCATCCGGAGGCAAGGTTAATGAAAGAGGCAAGAATGAACCAAAGAGAAAAGCTCCAGGCTGGAAAACCAAAACAATGAGCTGAAAGACAGTCTATGGAACTGAGGCCAATCCAAAGTCAGATGATCATTATTTCTCATTTGATAGTCATTAGGCATATAGTCCAATTTTTGAATACAAATCTAAATTCAAGTATCTTTAAAGAAAGACAATGATCATAATCGTTCATATGAGATGGGACACAAACGCAGCTCTCTGCTGTCAAACACATTAAACACCCTCCGCTTCCTTAAACATCTCACTTTTGGCACAGAACACTTGCACTGGACGTAAGACGTGTCCTGCAGAATCATCATGAACAGTGTGAATGTAAAGCTTTCATTACACACCACCTTGTACACAGATTCAAATATACAATTATAAACCCTAGATTTTTGAATGTTACAGGAAGCCATTGGTTTCCGTTCATTGCCATACATTGTGAAAATCAATTTGCAACCATTTTCATCAAACGATCTTTGAATTAATGTGCATTTACAACCGACAACAATAAAAGCACATGTAATGTTCATTTTGCAAGTATCTATATAGAAATGAATGGAAGTCAATGGCAGCCTGCAAAGTCTGAACATCCAGAGATCTAACAACTACGGTTTGCTTTGACTAGCATTAATGTACAGTATAATTCATGAATATAACTTGAAAGGACTGATAAGGTCCTTCAAAATGATCTCACGGAAGATATGAAATATGTGTGTATGTGTGATGGTTTGTTTCTCATCCTAAACCTGTATTGACTGGCCAGCCACAGCAGGTTAGCGGAGACAGGAAATGATTGTTCCCCCCAGGATGGTGTCAGTAGCGCCAGTCATTATCGATCCAGTCCCCAGTTGATTAGCCCTCAGGACATTTGATAAATGCTGCAGAGAGGTGAGAAACTACACTTCATAAGGGTTTGTTTTACAGTCTGTTATATTCAGTGATGAAAAGTCATACATACAGTGAATTCCCCAATGTCTCAGCTGCTGCTCTGTATGAGAATCAAGTACAGCAGTCACCACTTTATCCAGTGAATTTTGGCATTGTTAAGTGTTACTATTGTCCAGTTGACTTCTCTGTGTGGATCTCCTCTCAGAATTGTTGTGGTTTGTCTTTGGTGTCTTTTTTTGAATCTATGGACTCGCCTTAATTCAAAGGTCGGCCCTGGAAAATGAAACGCTTGCAAAAAAAGTGGCCCGCTTTATTAGAAGTCATTTTTCAGATAAAGGATAAGGGTGATGATATTCTGGATTTCATTCACTGTCAACAATAAAGACCAAAACCAACAATGTTTTTCTCTGACTTCCCTATTGAGGGCAACCAGCCAAACACCCATTCGTTTCTACTGAAGATGTAAATCTTAAAAAAGGGGTCACGAGTACATAAAGTCATTTTTTGAAGGCGGAGCAATTTAAGAAAAATGTTACTTAAAGCGAAGGAAATAGTGCATTTGTTAGGGAATGTTTTCACATGCAGATCAATACACATTAGGTGTTCTATTGAGTTTTTACAGCAGCGAGACAGTGTTTGTGGAACTGACTCAAATTAAACTACATCGCCCATGTTAATCTTACTGAAGGAATGTGTCATCCAGTGAAAAGTTGGGGCTTTTGAATAGTTTTTTGGGCAACAGAACAAACTACATCAGGCCTCACAGACAATAAATCAAGTCATTGTTGATTTTGGTCTTTTCAAGGGATTTGATGACAAATAAGAAAAATCTAGTATAGCACCAGACTTATCCTCCAAGATGGCCTTGTACTTTGTCTTTAGAGTGAAGGGGACTTGATCCCCATATGCAGCCATATCTGCTGAGTAAGACACACTAAATCCCAAACTGATCCCATCCTGTTTCTAAAGGATATATGATTTGCCACCAAGATGTCGTCAGCTGTAAACTGAACGGGGTGACTGCTGGTCTGATGCTATGCAAAGTGTCAGGCAATCTCACTGGACTTAAATGTGAATGTAAACTTTCCTCCTCATCAGATAAGCCTCATAACGAGTGTGTCGTAGCTTAGGTTCATTCACCAACCTGAACGCACACGGAAAAGAATCAATGTCAGCCGTCGAACTGGCACATTTGTGGCTATATGTCGTAAATTGCAATGATGCTGTATTTTTGTGTGATAAATGTATATACCAAAAAAAGCATAGGAACAAATTAGTCTACTTTTAAATGCAGCATTGAAGATGATGTTTGTCGACAGTGAAATTGCAGCTATTTATTTATTCATGCAGTGTCTATAAGAGTATAGTTGTAAACATATGTGAGGTCAGTTGAATAAATTATATGATTTAGCACAGTCACGATTTGGTTTTCTCTGTCTATATGTACAAATCTGCATCACAGCATTTTTTACATTTTGCATATTTGTTTCATACATGTCACATTTTAATTATGGCTTTATTTTCAACAATTTAATATGCTGTGAAGAAGATGTGGGAAAATGGATGTGTGTGTGTGTTTGTGTGTATACGTGTACACAGTGTGGACTGACTGGTGGAGGGTTTAATCTAGAGGTTGCTGCCTGCTTGGACGCATCAATCAAAACGCCCATCTCACAATCTTATAACTGCCAAACCTGTCAGCTGCTGTCAATCTCTCTCTTTTACTCACATGCACACACACACACACACACACACACACACACACACACACACACACACACACACACACACACAAACACACACACACACACTTTTCTGCGATCTGACTACACCAGTCTGACCCCTGGCTGATGAAAGAAACCTTTAAATTGTGTTTTCCTTACGTTATTAAAGTCCACCTCCCAGTAGAAAAAACAAAATTAGAAAAGGTGTTTTTGGTGGTTTCCTGAAGTTTCTTTTTTACTGTATGTGTATTAAAATGTTTCAGTGCAGGTTAGGGATATCTGAAGCAGAAGATTTTTGTTTGAAGCTCTGTTATATTTGTGACTAATTGATGATATATTATAACAATTAGTTTGCATGCAATTAAAGTAATGGAAAAAGGACAGGACAATGTTGGCAACGACAAATCTCCAGGAACCAGGATGGACAAAAAGATGGGCAGTTCAGAGAATAGGCCAGTTCAGAAGAAGTCAGACCTTGATTTTATTAACCATAGGGCCATATTTAAGACAATACACAATTAATTCATACAAGAAAAAAACCTATGAACCTTGACCAACAGTAAGAGAGGAAAGATTAATGAATTGTTTTGCAAGTAATTTTCCGGTGGCGCCGTTGTGTGTCAGGTCAGGTCAATGTCCAAATCTTTGTGTTTTGATTCGTAAACAACTCAGCATGCACAATATTTAATTTTAAATGTTTAACAGCAGCATAATAATAGATGCTTATTTCACTGTAAAGAATCATATATCGATAGAATCTTTGAAAAAGCTCCAGATTTTTTATCTTGTTTTGTAATTTTTGACTCATTATATAGTTCACTGAGTCATTATTGGCCAATTTAGAGCCACTTCTATAACAATCCCTCAGGTGCAGGTCAGGCTTGCTAAGTTATCATCTGTAGATGTTCCACCTCTTGCTGCCACTACTTCATTATATGGGAATCATGTATGAACCTTCTACGCCTCCAGACCAACACCGAACAGCAAGCTATTATTCTGTCTGCACTGAGGCATGTGCACAGGTAAAAGAGTTATTAGTGTAAATGCCAGTGAAACCTGTCACAGTGTCAGAAGATTTGCCTGCAGGTTACAGACGAGAGATTGGTCTGATACCATCAAATTTATTAGGCACAAGGTTTGAAGTGTGTCACTATCTCACAAAAAAAAAAAATCACTGGAAAACAGTCCCTTTGTGCAACCGACATCAATCTCTCTCTTGTGTGATCATGTTTTACAGAGCAACAAGGGAGCCTGTGTTAAGTTCAAACAAATTCAAGCAATAATCCTTGTTCCATGGCCTCTACATACGCCATTGAAAAAACACACAACCTGTGATGTTCGTCATGTGCTCATCACCACATCTTCTAATTGAACTCCCAGCTGGTCCAGTAAGCACTTTATGTGTGAAATGTTTCCCTTCTCTATGTATCCATATATGTTTCTCCCTCAGCCCTATGGTCTCGCCGCAGGCTTTCACGACTCGAGCTTTGTCCTCGCCGAAGCTTCCTCTGTGTTTAAAAACAACAGAGAATTCCCTGAGCGTCATTAGTAGCATGTAACTCACACATACACACATGGAGATGCATGCATTCAGCCCTGCAGCGCAGCTCATGACTTATTCTCTCTAAAATGACAAGAAAAAGTCAGAAAGTCAGTCGGAAGTGCTGATGAAAAACAAAATATTATCCTCTTTGACATCCCTTATATCTTTTATTTATTGATTACATATTATCCTATATTTTAATGGCTTTAAGCTTTTAATAACAGTTATGTTTTAATGTCCAATAATAGATTGTTTTATGCTTTCAGTCAGTTTAATTAAGTGATCTTCTTGGCCGTTCCATCCATGTATATGAAAACACTGACTGGCTGGTCTGACGTATGGAGCCGGATCCACAGATCGAGCTTGCACTCCTTTGGCCATGATTGATGCCGGTGGGGAAGGCGTTACTTCGATGTTGCATCTCGGGCTGCAAGTATCAATCTACAGAAGCAGCCGCTTGGTTTAAAAGACAGAGCAGATTGGCTGCAATATGGAGAAGCGAGAGGTGTCAATTTTATCCATACTTCTTTATGAGGTGGTGAGAGTTAAGAGAAGGTAGCCTCATGCATCTTAAACTGATAGGATAATAGGAAGAGGTGGTAAAATGTATGAATGGCTCGGAGCCAAGAGGCGTAGCCGAAAGGGAGTGAATCAAGGAGCAGAAGAGGAGGAAGGAAGTGTTGCAACTGACTGAAAGCTCAGGTTCATGTTGTCCTTAATTAATACGAGGATTGTGGAAAATGTCTATGACTAAACTGCTTTTTATAACTGTATTTAGATTTTTGCTCATAAAGCCGACTGACGGGAATTCATCCAATAGAGACATGAATGCAGCAGAGAAGAAACAATAACTGGAAACGTGAGCAAAGACAACTGAATAATAAGACCTTAAAGAAAAAAGAACAAAGGCGAGTTAAAGAAGTGCGAGAGAGGGATGATGTAATTTATAGCAATAAATCTTGGCCCATTTACTGCGGATTATGGCCAGCCTGGAAAACAGTCATCGTCATTATTCACATCAGACTAAGTGCTTCTCAGGATAGTGGAGGAAAAAAAGGAAGGAGGGAGAAATGAATGGGAAGGCCAGACATTTACTGTTGCACCCTTAGCTCATATGAGGGATGGGCTGGACTGAGAGTCTCCACCCACCCACCAGCTCTGTCCTTGCTTCTGTCCTTTAACACTCAAGAGCTGATCTCATGGGAAACTCAGGAGGAAAACCAGGGTTTCTTCAAAGTCTGTGAGCCTGCAATGGGTTATTATTCTTATTGTTTAAATTTCAGTTTGTTGTTTTTGTGTTGTCATATTTAAACAGTTTGGTTGCTGAGATATTGAGACGTTTCCCTGAGATCAGCAATTGGTCAAGATCTTTCCAGTGATTGTCAGTTACTGTCTGTGTATTAGTGGCACTGTCAAGGTTTTGTGTGTAATTTTAAGCTATTTCCTGTTTTATGTTGAAAGGGTGTGTCCTCAGGTGTGTTGCTTAACTTTACTTCCTGCCCTTCTGTTTCCTGCCTCCTCACCTGTCCTTTGTTAGCTTTTGCTCCAAGGTGTGTTTAGTTAGTGTGTTCCCCTCCCTTTTAGCCATTTTTGCACCGTGTCATTTATGATTCTTGCTACCTGTTGGTTTGTTTGCCTGTGTGGACTCACCTGGTTTTGACACTTGCCTGCCTGACTGTCCTGTAAGCCTTCGAACTTTTTAATTTGTACAAGAAATCATTGCATTTGGGTCCAGTCCCTTGTGTTCCTGCTACTCTGCTTGCTCAGCCGTCACAGAACTTGAATTCTTTATCCAGTCCACTTTGTCCATGTTAAACTGCTCAGTTTTATGTTTCCAAAGCAGAGGTCTTCAAGCTGACCATAAAAGCCAGAAACCCCAGCTTGATCACTTGCACTCTCATTCACTCTTTTTCATTCAGAGAACCAAGCTTACACATGTAACCTTCTGATTCACTTTGTTGCACATAACTGTCTTGAACTTGTCAAGTCTGGTCAAACAACTTTGAGCAGTGTTGTGATGGAGAGAGTCTCTTTCTTCAGAGAACCGTTGTTACATATATGACCACCCTTTTTTTTTTTTTAATTATTGTATTAAGAAATGTCCAGTCAGTTAAGTCTGTTCTATAATTTTCTCCAGTGCAATGACAAACCAAAACCAACAATGATTTAGGCTGTCTCATTTTCAGACTTTTTATTTTTCGTATGTACAGTATGCTGATGTGTACATAGTCACCATGTTACATAATGAGACCATCAGTGTTTGCTTCTTTGCTTGTGTAGCTACCTTTTTGTAGTCAATTTATTTTTCATTGCATACACACACTCACACACAGCCACCGTGTCCCCAGGGTACGTTTTATTAATGCTGGCAATACTGTGGACAGGAGCATAAATCATTGGAGGATTTATTACAGCTAAAGCGAAGGCGAGAATATAACACTGTAACAAAGGCTGGGGAAACAAACATGTATCACTTAGCGAGCACATTGCACTGATGTTCTGAAGGCAGACTTTAAATGCCATAGTTCATCTGTCTGTTGCAATCATACTGCGTAGCACTTTTTCAATTTATCACAGAAATATTCCTACTTTATGTAAAAAAAAAAAAAAAAGAGAGAGAGAGAAAAGACAGAAGCTCTATAGGAAGAAATATTATACTGACTCTTGGAGTTCATATAAAATTGAAGTGTAAAAACGAAGTTGCATTTTTGTAGAGGTTTTGTTGTTAAGTTTTGTCTTGTCACTTTCTTAAATCAGCTGAATCACTTAAATTAATTGGGGGGTTTTATTCAGATGTAACTGCCAGAGATGGTGACTTTTGCCACCAGTCTGTTGATGCTTCTGTAGATTTTTTTCACCATGTGGTCGATATCAGAAAATCTTGATATGTCTGAGTCAGACTAACAACTTTAAATCTAAATTGGACAGAGAGACAGAAAGACATGAACACAACAATAAGCTGCATAACCTCAAACGCAGATTTTTCCAGACCTTAAGCTGAGTTAAGATGATTCATCTTCACAGATATCAGAGTTGTATCATTCTTCTCATCGAATTCTCAGCAAGCTGAACTATTACTTTAATTGTCATGGTAACTCTAAATATCATAAATAAGAATATTTAAGTTTACTCATTGAAGTTATCCATGTTATTAAATAATCTTGCTTTGCTTTATAATCATCCATATTTCCTTCCTATAGAACCTGCCCTGTTCTCACAATGGCCAGATTTGATTTTCAATGCAAAAGACTGTGCTGCTGTCGTTGACTCGAGATCATTTTTATGCCAGGTTCTCCCGACATCACGTCCAGACGTTTCGCTGATGACTGTTGAGAGAAAAGTTTCAGTTTTTCCTCTCAGATCTGTGTCATTAGCAATCTGCTTTCAGTCTCAAGGGTTTTCTAAGAGGCAGTTAGTCACAACAAATACAGACAGACAGAGAGAGAGAGAGAGCTCTGTGACAGCTAAACACTTTCCCTTGTGGTCCAACCTGCCGCATCATTTATTCTGTAAAAAATAAAAACACTTCTGCTTTGTAAAATTAGAAAGTAATGTATCAAAGTAAATCATGGTTGATAATGCTTAATATACATCTTCCTGAAGCAGATTTTCTTAATGAGATTATGTCTGTGGTCTGGATGTAGTCTGGACAATACCTCTGGACAGGTACGGTGTCAGCTTGGATAATGAGACATGGAAAATATCATGTCACTATAACTGAGTTAACTCCAGTCATGTTGATGAACAACATCCTTTATGATAGTCGCTCTTCATGTCACGTCTTTACACAGAGAAAAAAAATCAACAATAGCAGACAACAGGCAACAAAAGGAGAGGTGAAAATGTGGAAATGGAAAAGCAGATTTTTTTTATTAGTTGATGTTTTGTTTGTCTGTCCTGAGATGGTTTGTACATCAAACATTCACAGCTTTGCAGAGCAGACGAATTAATCCCTTTTCTCAGGATCCACTCACTCATCAGACCAAATTTGCAAACATCACTGTGATGCTGACTCATATGCTTGTTGATTCATTACTCAGCTGATCAGCCTCATGGAAGATGCCCTCTCAGACTGCAGAGGCCAGTTCATGAGGAATCAGAAGTAAGTGTGTCTTTGTACAATATCGGTGGACGTATACTATTGTCAGTTGTATTGGCACGCCTGTCTGGTGTGTGTCTCTTCTTCTATTTGTCAAGCTTGCAGTTGTCAGACTCAGTTCATGTACTTATTGACATCCTTTTTATTTTTTTTACCTCTGATGACTTGAAAAGAGCATTTTCGGTCAAATCCATGGATAATGGAGCTCAAATTATTTAGAAGTGAAAGCTATGATGGACACTTGGAAACGTTCATCTTCATTTTTGCCTCAAATAAAAAAAGTCATGTACCAGAACAGAGCACTCCTTTCATACAGCCTCCATCTATCATCATTCCAGTAAAGCAATCAAGCAGGTTGTTTTGTTCACACAGACCACAGGTGTTTTCATTTATGAAGCCAAATCAATTGTTCTCTCTAATCTGTTTGCAAATGGGATTTTTTTTCCCCCTTGATTGTACCAAAAAAATGTTCTCAAACAGCGTCTTTGTTCCAGTTTTGACAGACAACTATATGGAAGCATATTTCATGCCTTGATGTGATTGACAGTGTTGTCGTGCACATTTGACTGATACACTTCACCTATTGATTTCCTATCGATGTAACACTGTGAGGAAAGACCACCTCACACAACAACATGTCTCATGGGAGCTGCAGTGTGTGTGTGTGTGTGTGTGTGTGTGTGTGTGTGTGTGTGTGTGCACCTTTATGTAATACTGTATGTGCTCACACACTTATGCTTATATGTGCTTGTACATTTCACAAATGAAAGTTCAAACCTGCCTGTTTTATCATAAATTATCTTCTTTTATCTTTGTGCATCACTCACTGCCACTTTCATCTGGATTCATCAGTGTTTTTAATGCATGGCAATGCACATTAAGTAAAATGTAATTTTATTTATTCAGCTATATTCCGATCACTTACGGTAAAGTACCATCACCCATTGACATTATGGAGTATAACTCAGCTGCACCTCTTTCTTTTGACAGATTCTGCAGACTTTCTTATTACTGCTGCTCTCATTGATTGCTGCAGTGGCTGCCTATGTATTGAACTGCGGTAAGTAATGAAAATGGTGTGTGTCCACTGTTGGTACTCCTATTGATCCCATCAGTGGTAAGTAGCTTGGCTCCAATTAGGCCTTAATAGGCCCAAGAGAGGAGAGGAGAGGAGAGGGATTGCATCAAATTATATAAAATGTATAAAAAGTTCTCTGGGAGAAAAAAACAAAAATATTTAACAAACGGAACAGAAGCCATATTTTTTCTGCAACACTTTTCATCATGATCATGCCACAATAAGTCAGTGTTATGAGGAAGGTGTTGTGGGATAGAAATAAATTGTGCTGCTCCACAGTAAATCATTAAATCTAAAGTCAAAGGTAAAAGCAGTATAGACAATTTATCCTATTATTACATGTGATGTTAGTTACAGTGCAGAATCAATGATAATCAACTCCTGTTTCCGCTCTTTTTCACCAGTTTGTCCGTCCGTCCGCAGCTGCCTGAAGCTTGTTTCTCCTCGTTGTTGAAGAGCCGACAGGAGCTGACTCTCGTCACAGCAATGCTAACGTAATCAGCTGAACCCACACAACCTTCGATGCACAAATTATATTACAGCACAGTTTGGGGGGGGGGGGGGGGGGGTCCTTCAGAGTGATTTAGTTAATGCCTGGACTCACAATGAACGTCGAGAGGGGGAAGGAGCTGCAGCCTTGAAGCCACATTAGACACATACAGTCGAGCGCTCTAAACACATCTCTCTGTGTGTGTGTGTGTGTGTCCACCTGTAAATCTTCTCTCTGCTTCACTGCTTCTGCACATCTGGCTTCCTCCGGCTGCGGGTACCGAACGACTTAAGATGCCTGTTTCCTTTCAAACAAAGCAAAAAATAAAAGCATCCGAGACTGAGATGAAACAGACGAAAGCTGGCAGGTGAAATGATGCTCAAACATTAATATGGAGGAAATCAAAGACATGTTTCATTTCAAACTGAAGCTGTCAATTCTCATTTAATGACACACTCGCTTGGCACAGTCAAAGTGATTCTTTATTCAAGATCTACTCTGATGGGACTGATGACTTGCCAAATAAATGATTTATCCCATTTGAAATTATAATTTGAGAGGTTTACGTAAAAATGCCTGCTTGTGCCATTTTAGAAGGAAAAGTATCTATCTGCTCATGTATTTTACTACACAAACCCCCTAATTAATTTCACGTTTCATATCAGATGCTGATCTTTCATCGACAATGAGCTTAAGTATCTATACTTCAACAATAACAATGGATCACATGACTACTCCGCAGCTCCCCTCAGCTCTACCTTTTAGCATCTTTCAGCTCTAGTTTTGGTTTTCAAAGGTACAACTTTACTGTTTTGGTTCACTCTCTTCAGCCGTTTGCCACAAAACATCTCTAAAAACAGAATGTAAGCTGGCTGTCCAGCACCAAACTGCAGCTTCAGAGCCAGATATTTCACTCAGGAGCTGGTGGAGACCAAAACAGAGCTGAAAGAAAAGTGAATATTGGGCTTGAATTCGCCAAGTGGCCAGAAAAAGGACTCCATATCAATGAAAATATTGATTTGTAAATAAGCAACTGTTTGCATCGCGACATGTTCACAGCTTGTTTCTGTTAGATAAGAAGATTGACAGCAGGCAGTTAGCTTAGCTTAGCATAAACAAAGGGAAACAGCTAGTCTGACTCTGTCCAAGGGGAACAAACAGTAAACTGAAAGCTCACTAATTAACCCATTTTATCTCGTATGTTTAATCCATACTTTCAGGACTTCAATGTGAGGTTGACAGTCAACCCAGCTTCATTTCCGGTCTTTATGCTAAGCTAAGCTAATTGCCTCATGGCTTTAGCTCTATAGTGAAGACATAGATGCGAGTGAATAGTTCCCAAAATGTGGGTTGTAATTTGAGGAACGGTCGGAGGCAAGGAATTGTTCAAATTTAGAACACAAACTGATCAGTTCTGGTCTTGTTCAGACAGAATCTGTCACTTTTCTCCCCCCTCAGCGGCACCTGTTGCAGCCGGCAGGATGTTTCTGATTAGAAGTGATACCAGCTGCTGGATAACAGGAGAACAGGGCAGAAACATTTATCTGGCTAACAAAGCCCTGGCAGGGCCCCCGTCCTCCAGCCCGCTCTCACTAATGCTTTACGACACTGTCATTTAAAGATGACATATGATCGGAGCGAGGTTCAGCCTGCCAATATCCCCCGTCGTCACATACACACACACACACACACACACACACACACAGCTGCTGAGGAGGCAACCCAGAGAGGTGGACAGAGAGGCAGAGATGGATGAGCAGCTGCTGTGTGTGTGTGTGTGTGTGTGTGTGTGTGTGTGTGTGTGTGTGTGTGTGTGTGTGTNCAACACACACACACATACACACACTCTGAGACAACAAATTTCTGAGTGACAGAGGCACGACACACCAGTCGTTTGAAAAGGACTGTCTGCTCCAGATACAAAGGCTGACCCAGAAGTGATGCTGATGCAGTGGCACACAATTTGCATCCATCACTGAGTGAGAGGGACACAGTAAAACTGATTCTATAATATACCAGCTACATATTGTGGATATAGTGGATAATAAAGTTCTATACACCATTATATTCTAGTTTAAGTTACGTCATCACAGAGCTCTCTCTTTTATTTAAATGTTGTTATCAAAAAGATCAAGCACATAAAGTTTTACCATTTTCGAAAATTATCAAATGAGATGAAAACTCTAAAGAGCAGCTCCCAACTGTTGGAGGCTGCAGTTTTCTTTTCACTCCGCAATATTAAAGTTTGGACAAAACAAACGAATGTAACTTTCATGATTGTTATTTAGTTATTTCATGATTGATTTCACATTTACTCTCTTCTCACAGTAGGCTTTTCCTGAACATTAGTACTGTGTTGATTTGTATTGTATTTACAGCAAAAGTGGCTATTTTATTTCCAGTATCAGTCTTCCTCTGTAGACTTGGCAATAAAAAAATCCACGTTACTTGTCAAACAAACATTATAATAGTGATCAGTTTCTCTTTTGTGGTTTGATTTTAATGTTGCATGTCACAGTGGGAAACAGTTCATTCAGTTATTAAAAGGCTAAATGATTATCATTTAACATATGCTTTTTAAATCGCATCATTGTTTTGTTTTGTTTTTTTCCCATTTAGGCATTGAAAAGCTCAATCTCTAGTCCATGTTTTGGTCCAAGTCAACAGTCTGCAGTCTGTCCACTGATGCACAGAGGAGAAAATGATATGTCCTTCATAACACTCCTGGTAAGATGGCAAACAAGAGTTGTTAAGGAGCTTTAATGGGATTGATAAATGCAATGTATTCATTGTATTTCAAAAGCTAAATCCTCACACTAATCATTCATCACATTGCTGAAACAGCTTTGTTGCATTTTATTCTAGCTTGTGTTTTAACACTGTAATTTTCAAATTCTGCACAAACTGATTCATGCTTTTCATTCAGTAACATTCTCATTGTCTCTGTTACACCAATTGGCATTTTAGCTCAGTTTCCTGTGATTCATAAATTGCTCAAGGGGATTTTACCATCTCATTGTTTGATATTTTGCACAAAAAGAAAATCAACAAAGTTTTAAAAATGGCCTCCTCAATGGGAGAGCCATGACGCACAGACAGAATGCGCAATAAATGTCACAATTAGCATGCAACCTTGATCAGGCAGCGTTTGCAGGTTCTCCACCCTTTCAGTCCACTCAAATGTTCCTTTTGCATTGATTCTTTGGACAAAAAGCAAATGTAGGAGAGAGAGAGAGAGAGAGAGAGAGAGATAGAGAGAGAGAGAGAGAGAAAGAGAGGGCATTGATTGACCCGATCTTAAAATAGGAGGGAAGCCATACTCACAGATATGGAGAAAGTGGTTTCCATCAATCTGATGGAAAATTCCAGTCATTTTGAACATGAACACTGGAATGTCCTCACTTTGGCCGCCATGTCAGTCCATGTGATAGACACGATAATGAATGAATCCAGCATTGTGTAATAGCTTGAATGGAAATAATACGTTTCTACTCCCATATTCAATCTTTGTTCATGTCACTTTTGCAGTGGGTGAAGTGAATGACATCAGCAACAGAGATGAGGTAACACTGTGGAGTAACTCTTTCTGTAAAATTAAATGGGTTCCTCGAGAGAGGCGGAGAGGCTATTTGTCTCCTAGTCCAAACAAGCTGAATCTAAGTAGGAGATCAATACTGATATCTTTAGGCTGCTAACTGCTCCACTAATATATTATTGATGTCTGGGTCTCGCTGGATTGAATTTGGGCTGCACACAGCAGTTCATCTTGATCAGCGCACACAGGGGAGACGCACATACAGACGAATACAAGAATTCTCCTGGAAATGTGTATATGATGCCCATAAAGCACCAAAAAACAGAAAGGTATTAGGTGCTGAAGGAGCTTTCAGGGTGAGTAATGAAGGAGGTTCCAGAGCGTGATTGGAAAAGGCCCGTCGCAGCCTTTAGTTTCTTGTGTGACATCTGAGATGTAGAGGCCGTTCAGTTCACAGGAATGATTATCCAGGGCCTCAGGGTGAGCTGAGCTACTTATCACTTCCCAGTCCCTCCACCTTTGACCCCACTAACCTGGTTACTTAGCAGATGCCAGGGTTTCCCAGGACTGCACATAAGGGGTTTTCTCGTTCGCTCTCTGGCTTTCACTAATCACTAGAATGCATCATCAGGGAACAGCACAGTGTTAAATGAAAAGCCGCCAGATTTTTTACATTTATAGATCTTCCTTGCCAAGACAGTGAGAACATAAAGAGCTGACTAAATCACCAATGTGTAAAATACTCCATTAGAAAATATGCAACAAAAGTACTTGACTGTTTTGAATTTGAATTATCCAAACTTATATCTAAGAAAAATACTTAAATGCGGAGTGAGTCATTCCAGAGACGGAGCTCAGCATCCAAACAAATACACCCCTCCCCTCTATGCTTCATCAGAAGTTACGCCCTCCCAAATTCATGGATGAGCAGCAAACCTGCAAACAGGACAAGACAGGTTCCCAGAGCCAGCGCACCAGCTTCATACAGACACTCACAACTCTCCTGCTGCTACAGCAAACATCACAACAACAGATTCCTGTGGGAATTCCTGTGGGCCAGGAATCTAATATTGCCCCACACAGAAATCACAAACATGATGTACTAATATTACCCACCTACTGAGCAGAAACAGAACAATATCCACATCCGTCTTCATGTGCTTCAACTCTCAGGTCTCTCCACCTTTAGAAAGCCTCACCGATGTTAACCATTGTGTTGTTAACATGTCCTGTGCACGAGCCTGAACGTCACCTGTTGCTGATTGGCTGGAATAGTGTTGCTGAGTTGGCTCAGTCTGAGCCACTTTGCTTGTTTCCCATTTACAGTTACAACATTTGACGAGAACATAGTCTCCATTTTTGAAACACGTGGCATGAGGTATGTGACATATGACAATTTAATTTCATTATGGGACAGAATCTGTGTAGAACGATGATTTTCTCTCCAGTAATTGCCAGGTCCACTTCTAAACCCACACTTTATATTTATTCCTAATTCAAACCAGCACCCTCAGGCATAAGATGCGGTCTTGTGTTCAGCCCAGCTGGAGCTCCTCAGTAAGGCCACACTGTAATTGCTGTTTCTGCCCTCATCCACCAGAATACGTTAACCATTCATTATTTACACCTTACTGTAGACTTTAGGTTCAAGCATTTGTTTTGAGGATGGGTAATTTTAAGAAGCTGCTTCGGTCCACACAGCAAGTGTTTCCTGCAGAAGGCATATCACAACTGATGGATCGCCAATTGGAATTCATTAGCTTGCCTCGTTTCCCCATCCCTCTCTCTGTGTAGCTCTCTGAAGCTGCTGTAATTCCACTAATGGAGTGCTTACCATTCGAGGCCATTTTTCTGACAGTGACTGATGCTGCCTAATTGCTGAAAAAATAGAGAGTGGTTCCTGGATGTTGCTAAATTCAGCATAACTGTAGCCACAGAAAGGTCCGGGAGCTCTCATCATGATACCCAAGACGTGTTACGCTTAAGCACATCCTCTTAGGTGTCACAAGGGAGCAATATTAAATTAAGTCTGCACAATAATGCTGAATCAGGCCTTTCTGCTTCTCATGAACAAAACGTGAGGCCATTATTTTGTAGAGCTATACACTTCGGAATTGGATAAATGCAGAATAGTATTTCATAAAGCAAAATTAAAAAAAATACAAAGCTAAAAAAATATCCAGGGAAAATTGTGCTGTGTGAAAATATGCAAAGTCTGAGTTAATTGTATGCAAAACGTTTCATAATGAAAAATGTTGAAAAAGGAGCACATTACACATTTCTGACGTCAGAACAAATATACAAGAAATTATACAAACTACAGACTCAAACCGTGTTGGGTAAATTACTTGAGTGTTATCAATTACTCATCATTATTATTATTAGTCATTTGAACAGTAATTACATTATAATTTATTTACTGATCATTAACATCTGTCTAAGCCCCAGTGACTGCAAACATTGTTCCAGAATACCCAACCTCATATTGAAGGTGCAGGGTTAATATATCTTCCAACTCTAGACAAAGCCAAAATTGAGGCTTACCAAATGGCTGATGTTGGATAACAGGCTCAGACACAACATGTAAATAAAGACAACTTCATTACTGGAAGCTCTATTCCTTCTCACTCAGGCCCTGTGGTAAATCTAATACGTCTAAGATCAGTCCCTCGACTGCGCAGAGAAGAAGAGATTTATATCAGCCTCCAGTTCTGATAAGATGGCAAACAAGCCAACCTCACAAATGTCCAGTAGGCCACTTTCAGACTGACGATGTGGGGCTGTGGTTTTCAAACACAACAGTACTATGCAGAGGTTTTCCTTTAGACCAGATAAAGTACAACACTGCATCATTTTCACAGCAACACTTTTTTATTCCATCAAGTTTCAATTAGTTAATGAATATTAACAAGGCGGTGCTATGATACAGAAACCACTGCCTCATTGCTGACTGGCATTTTTTGATGTAAAGGTACATTTTACTGCGGATGCTGAGCTTGTCTGGGCAGACTGTATTATTCACAGTGTGTATGCACTGCTGTGGTTGTGTGTGTGTGCTTGCTGAGCATTGGCCAGCACTTCCATTAGCTCTGATTGAAATTGAGGCATTGCAGATGAAATGCATTCAGTTAAGAGTCTTCTTCAACACGCGCACGCACACACACACACACACAGCTACAGGCCAATGGTTACAGGCCACAGCTCCACCAGACTGATGATGAATGACAAGAAGCAGGAGAGAGAGGAAAAGATGGAGAGAAAAGAAGCATGAGAGAGAGAGAGAGAGAGAGAGAGAGAGAGAGAGAGGAGGCAGTATTTCAGTCACACTTAGCAAACGGCTGTCATTGGTGAATCCAGATGCTTCATCACTCTCTAACCATCAGCTGCTGTGCTGTATCTCCGCTGCTGCTAATGAAATCAACACTGGCCTGCTGCATGTGTGCGTGTGTGTGTGTTTTCATGTTCAGGTTGGGTTGTGTTTTAACAGGACCATGTATTAAACAGGGCTGCCACATCAGGGCTGCCTCACTAAGCTCAGTGAATGCAAGGATGCGCACAAGGCCGGGCTAAAGCAACAACCCATTTTGCCTCTTTGGCTGAAAAAGAATTATAATGATTGCTTTATTTTTGCTGTTGTGGCTGCATAAATGAGCGTAGTAACAACATAGATGAGAAATTGCGGATAAATGACTTTTTGCTTTCTTTGTAAAATGCACGTGCCTCACAGTAACATTCCCACAACAACAAATTTAGGGTTTAGGGTCAGGCTAGTTTGGGTCGCATTTGAATTAAATCCAACTATTTACATGTGATTTCCCATTCATACAAACTTGACAGTCTTTGAAAAAGTAACCAATGGCTACTGGTTGGGAAATCAGCCAGGATAAAGACAATATGAGACTGACTGAATGAATGAAGTGAAACAAAATGATATGTTAGACATCTTAATCAGCACATAAGTGCAGCATAACTGGCACTAATGAATAATTAAAATCCATTAAACAGCAGGAAATTCAAGACACAGACAATCAGCAAAGTTCTTGAGCCGAAGGTTATTTGTCTGAAAAGTCCTTGTTATGTGTTAACTTGGAGAAAGGTGACGCCACAGTGAGTCTATAACATCTATACAGGATGTGCAAAATGTACCATGAGCATGAAGAAGTGGAGGGCAGAAGAGGGCACTGAGTGGAGAGAAGGAAGAGGAAGACTGTTGTAATCAAGACTGTGCGCTAGTCGAAGTGCAGACGGATGCAGGTTGTGCCCGTGGTCCTTGATGAAGTGCTGTTCTCCTGCTGAGCCACCAAACTATTTATATACAAAACACTGACAGCCTATGGGCATGGAAGAGAAAACTGCTACACCGACTGCTCTTTCTTCCTGATCAGTCGATCCGTCGCTTCAGTCCCTGTACTCACAGTGGTAGATTGAAACAAGGGCAGAAAAACTCCAGCACAGATTACCACCAAAATTTGGCTGATAAATACAAATAAGAAACAGCTGATGACTGATTACTGACTTTGTTGGTCATTTGTCTTTTGTGTCTTATTTTTTTGTAGTGGACCCGGTAACTTCTGCCTCCAAAAGACGGAACAACCCGATAGTGAGATCATCTCTGAGATCAAAGGTCAACTGTGCAGTTTGGATTCATCAGATCAGAGGCCCTGCAGACAGGAAGCGACTCTGACATCATCAATAATAGACGAGCACCAGGACGGGGCCTCTGCTGCTTCTGTCACACATGCACATGTACGAACACACAATCAATGTAAAGTGCTGCATATACCCCTACACAAATGGTGTATGGATAAAAGAGGTTCAAGTGCTGCCCTTTAAACAATTACGTAACCAAAAGTGCAACCAACCTGATTCATTTATCAATTCTCATAAAAAGCAAAAAAAGAGAATTTATCTCTCATTCAAAGAATCTATATTTGATTAATGACTTACAAGCTCTGACAGATTACCTTCTCTTCAGCCTGTGACACACAGACTTTATTAACTATTAACCTATTATGTAAAGAGCCAACACTATTAACAGCAGCTCAGAACATAATGACATATTCTGTCATCGTTCATTCATATAAGCTTTGATTATTTATTAGAAACCTCTCTCTCTCTCGGGGTCCATAGTGAAAAGAACAATCTGAGAGGTTCAATTCCTTCATTAATACATTAAAATGTCAAAGCTATATGTTAAAATGTCAGACCTATTAATGGTACTGCCAGTCTGCAGAGGTAAAATGTCAGGAAGAAAACAAATGCAATGAACAAAATCAGGGGTGGACGGTGGTAGAAATGCTGAGTAAATGTAACAATCTTATCTGAAAGATTCGTTCAAACAAATGCAAATAGCAGTGTTGTGATGAAGACAGTTGTAAATGAATAACTACTACAGGTACTGTAATTATGCAGAGTTTAGATACACCTAAGAATGAGTGGTGTTCAAGAGAATAAAAAATTGTCAGGTCACATGTTTTTGCAGGAATGCTTGATTAATATTAGCTACAACTGTATGATGTATGTGCATTCATCTATATTGATTTTTTATTATCAAGTAGTTGTCCCTGTTTGTTGAGCTTATTTGAGTCAAAATCAAATTTACAGTTTCTTCACAGTCAAATTCTTGTTTTTGCTGGCAATAATCTACCCGTCCGTCTACCTCAGCCTCTGAAGGGGCCCCACTGAGAGGCTTCAATCACGCTGTAGGGGGTCAGTGACACAACCACTCAACCACGTCACCCCCCAAAGTCACCTTTCACTGATTGGGTAAGAGGCCAAGTGCAGCAGATTGGAGGAGGAGAATGGAGGCTGGAGAGGACGACAACTTCATTGTGCCCCTCACTTCAGTGTTTCTACAACCATGCTGATTAATCCCAACGGACGGCTGAGACGAACAGTGAATAGGTTCAATTAAGAGCTGACACCTGAAGTCTGATGTTGAATATCAGTTAACTTGAATACATGAAGCAGGCAGGCTCAAGCTGTTGTTGTCTCTGGTCCAGGAAGTTCCTTTGCTTTCTTAATTTAAGTATTTATTACTTATTTTAAATGCCCTGTAAAACATTTTTATACATAAAGCCAATGGAAACAAATGTGCATTCAGCTCTTTTTACCTTTTATATGTGGCTGTAGGAGTAAAAGTTTGTCTGCTACCATAACGCATTGACAGTTTTAGAAATGGCTCAATGGCTGTAGATATTACTTCGATATAGACATAGATATGAAAAAAGAGATGGTACTATTGCAGTGAAGGGTGACTCTGCATTGACTCAGTGTCTTTTTAGACTGACATTAATCTGAAAGTGACATGTTTTTCCTTAAGAAACAGTTGCTGAAATTGCTGATTATAATGATCGTTGACTGTCTTTTTTAATCTCTACCTTTACATTTACATGTGCAAATTAAATGTACAAAACACATTTGCTTTTCAAGTATACAGTCAGAGAAGCTGGCAAGACATTCCTATCCCAGCATTTCCTGACTGCAATCAAAGAGATGAGGTGTGTGAGAGAGAGAGGCTGGAAAGAGGTGAATGCATCTCACTTTGCATCTTAGTTTGAAATGTGGTCACTGTTGAGCCAAACCTAGCAGGAGATAGTGAGTGAGAAATAGAAATAAAGAGAGGGAAAGTGAAAGAGAAAGGGAGAAGCATGAAAGAGTGTCTGTTGCTCCTCCTGATAGACCCAGCTAGGCTATTCATTACTCCCTGAACGCCAGCCAGTGTCAGTTATATTACTGCAAAGCCATCCCTGACTGACGGCCTCGAGTGGGGGGAGAAAAATGGCCGCAAAATACTGCTCGATGCCCTGGGAAAGAAAAACAAGGGAGGGGCTGTGATGGATGGGTGTGTTTGACCCAGGCGGGGTGGAAGGCAGCGATGGGTCTCTTCCACATGAGACAGGGAGCTGGCAGAGCCCATGCCCCTCTGCCCAGAGCAGCCCAGCCTTGTCAGGATGAGAGGCATCTCGCTAAGCTGCCTCCGTCAGTGCTTCTATCACTCGTGTCAAAACAGACGCTCTCCATATTCAACAGATAAAACTGGACCTCACGTGATGGGAATACAGAAGCGCAGCGAGGCCATCCATTCACTTTGTGACAGGCCTGATGTCAGCATGAGGGCAGATACCTCCCCCGCCTCCCTACAGCAGTCCCAAAAACAACATCATGGGAGCATCAGACAGCTTTGGGATGATTTTATGCCCCATATGGCCTCGAATGCACAGTGAAAAAAAATCACTTGGTTCTTAGGTTCTCTCTGTATATGTAAACTGTGTGTCTCTATACTGCCTATACTCTATACTGCCTCTATCTTTCTAATCAACATCTGTGTTTTCTGGTTATTTCTCTCCTTTACACACACTGTACCCAAACCACAGCTTCTCCTTTCACCTAATAAACAAAGCACTAAGTATGATGCATATGTGTAGGTACAGTGCTATGATGAACATTTGAATATTCCCAAAGTATTTGCACAATTTGTGCTACAAAGGTGGTTTTCTTTTGCATGCTTGAGGTCTATTTTCTATACCACTAAAGTAATAAGAAATGTGTTTTTATTCGAGTGGAGTTATTGAAATTTAAATAAATGACTGAAATGAATAAGTATGCACTTATGTTTGATCAGAATCTTCTGTCTTTTATCAGTGATATATCTAGTTTAAACATAAAGCATGTGAACAAGCCATTGTCATTCACATCTGCAGCAGTTCTGCTTTTTTACCAATAATTGAACACAGGTTTTTCTCAAGGTCTTTCCTCACTCACTTTGAGTCAAATGGAGGTGATATACTTTAATAATGCTTCCAAATGTCTGAATGCAATAGAATCTGTGTTCTCTTAAAAGCATATTTAATGTACACCCCTCCAGCATATGCTCTTTATCCCTCACTCCTCTATACTGCAGATATAATGGCCTTCAAAACAGCTCTCAGGTTAAAAGGTGTTAATTTGACCTTTTCATCATTCACTTTCGACACATGCTGGAGGCCCTCAGACATCATGCACCGTGTGCTTAATGACATTTTTGCCTCCAGGTTCTGTAAATGAGCAGATATAGATATGCAATGCAACTATGCAATAGTGGTTGAGACTATTGCTTGTTATTTGGTTCCTGGGGACCGTCAGGTATCCAAAGAGTGTCTGCTGAATTTTATCATCATTATTTTTTTATTTGTACATTTAAAAACAAAGATGAGATATTAGTATCTGACTGGTAAATCCAGATGCATAATTGGCAAGTTTACAATTCGCACTTTCTTTGCAAAATACTGTAAAATAAAAAATGTTTCCTGGTATCTTGTTGAATTTGTGACGTAAATTATGCCGACGTCACTTAGTTGACGTTTGCGGAAGTTGGTCGTTGCTGTAGCCTGTTAGCTCAAAACCAAAACAGAGAGGATGTTTTCGTCTTAAATCTCCAAGTAATCGGAAGTTATTTGAGATATCGTTTTGATTCCGTCCAGTCGACTCACCCGTTATCTGTTTTTGTTTGTCAGGCGACTGAAGAGGAGCTGAACTTCGACTGAGATGGAGGTAAATGTTCAGGGTCGAGGAATTAGCTTTAGCCGGTCTGTCACAAAGTAGTAATGTAGCATCTTCAAGTTAGCAAATAATTTAATGCTGTGTCGTTTGTCAAGTTTAATTATAAGTGGACTTTGCAACAGGGCAGGTGACACCGGTTCAGTTGCCCATCTTGTGCTGCTTACTCACCGACTTCATTTCAAAACTTGGTATTTAATTGCTCTGAATATCGAGAATTACAGTACTTCAAATGTTTTTGTTAAAGCTGACGTTTAAATTAAAGTACTTATACTTGGTCTCTATGTGCCGAATTGAAAAATGGCTTCTAATAAATCCAAAAACATTTTAAAACTTGTTCTGTCAGCAGTGTACTTTTGCCGGTAAGCAGAGCAACATTAAACTTCATCTTTTTCAAATGACATTCTGTTGATTTTTCTCGATCACGTCCGAAGTCGAGCAGTCAAACAAAAATGTAGCATAGCAGACAGAATTAATATCCCCCTAGCTTGTAAGTGTGTTTGCTGTTGGGTTCGTCATTTTTTCCCTTTTACTGAAACAGGACCCTGGTGGTACTGGAGCAGAGTCTGTGGCTCAGTCACCAGCAGGTGCAGCCAAGTCAAAGGTACTTCACATCTATAAGCACATAATCGTTTAAAGTGTCAGTCAAAATATTCAACATGTGTCTCAAAGTTTATAAACATGATTAATGATTAGATAGGTGTTTGTACTGACTAATGAATCTCTCCTTTCCTTTTATTTTATTCACAGTTGGACACACTGTCCAAAGATGACCTTATCAAGTTTGCCAAGAAGCAGATGGCTGGTATGCAGAAGATGAAGAGCAAATGTGCAGGTACTTATAAATGCTTTAAAAGCCAGTGTTTGTTTTTGACTCCTTGACTCTGTGGGGCCAATAGTGTGCAAGTATGTGACATTATTTCCCCTTTCAGATTTAGAAAAAGAAGTTGAATCCCTCAAACAGCAATCCAAAAACAATAAGAGCAGTTCAGATGACTCCGCTCTGATACAGGTTTGTTTGTAGGGCAGTATCTCATTGTGTGTCTGCTATAAGTTTTCCTCTGTTTACATGCTGTACTACATTTGCATTATACAAATCATGTGGGTATGTGTGTAATAGGAGCTGACTGAGAGGATGGATGCCTTATTATTGGAGAAGGCAGAAACTCAGCAAAGTCTTACACTAGCTCGTAAAGATCTGGAGAAGAGTAAGCAACAAGCCAAGGTAAAATATGATACATATTTTTTATGGTGTTTAACACTGATTGACTAGCCAGTTTTACAGAATTCTGCAGGGATTCTCTGAACACTGTGACATTTTGTCGTATTACTTTGATTTCTAAAGTTCTTTCATTGATGCATGTATGTTTATAATAAAACAAGATTGTCATAACACATCCACACAATGATTATTTTGTGCAGGATGATCTAGCAGTGCTGCAAGGAGAGCTTGACCGTCTAATAGAAGATCACCAAAGCAAGATCATGACCCTAGAGAGCAGCATTGAGACATCCAACAAAAAACACCAAGAAGAAGTGACTTATTTCCAGAAATTACTGAAAGAGCGAGAAGAGAGTGACCGAGAGAGAGAGAGTGAAAGAGAGAGGGAGCGCCTGGCTGAACGTGCCAGTGCAAAAGAGAGTGGCGAAGAAGTCCGCCGTTGCTTGGAAGTTCAACTAGAAACCCTTCGAGCCGAACTGGAAGCGATCCAAGAGCAAAAGTTGCAGGAGATTGTTGAGCTGCAGGAGAGCCACCAAAGGAAGTTGACAGAGGCCCAGCAGGAGGTGGAGAACCTGAAGGAGGAGCTTACCCAGAAGAGTCTGCAGCATGAGGAGGAAATGAGGGCCCTGGAGGAGGACTGTGAAATCGAGAGGGAGCGTCTCCTGTTGCTCCAAGATGAGCTGACTGAGCAGCTCGCTCTCAAAGGTATGATAGCACTTCATTTACAGGCAGAGGTCAAAGCAAAATTTGGCTACTCACTGTTTCCTGTTGGTGATATCGCCTATCCCAGCAATTATACTGTATATGCAAAACATCCAGGCTTCTTATTATAATTGTATCATCATTTATATTATACATGTGAATGCACGTGTTTACATCATAGATTCAATGGAAATTAAATGGACTTTTTCAGCTAACTTTACCCTTTCTTTCCAGACAGCTACCTGCAGGACGTGCAGGAGGAAGAAGAGGAGCCTGCCCGTGGTTCGGGAATTGCCAAAATGCTGGA
Organism: Centropyge bicolor; assembly: GCA_037975185.1. Taxonomy (NCBI): domain Eukaryota; kingdom Metazoa; phylum Chordata; class Actinopteri; family Pomacanthidae; genus Centropyge; species Centropyge bicolor. Next base: position 5,243,963 of record JBBMOC010000003.1, on the reverse strand, counting down.
GCTGTCTGGCTGCAGTCAGGGTGACTCCAGCCACAGTGAGGGAGAGGAGACAGAGACTGGAAGACTGAGAGCAGCCTTGGAAGAACTTCAAGCCCAAAGCACCATGTTACAGGATGAGCTCACTCTGCTCAGTAATGTCAAGGGTGAACTTGAAGCAGAGGTGGAGAGGATCAAGGAGGAGTTCCAGATGGAGAGAGAAGAGCTGGAGTTCAAAATCAATGAATTGCAGATGAACCGGGAAAGTGCTCCCAATGACCCAGCCACGATCCCAGACCCTGACCAACAAGATGTTCAAGGAGAGGTCCAGCAACAGCGTGAAGCTCAGAAAGATGCAGAGAACACCATCCCACCTGAATCCAAAGAGTCAGCAATCTGTCCTGGGGAACAAGACAACTTGAATATAGAGGAGCTGAGGGCCCAGAGTGAGATCTTGACCAAAGAAAGGGACTCTGCCCTAGCTGAGTGTCAACACATGAGAGACATACTGCAAGGTGTGGAGACAGAACTGGGTGAGAAGACAAAAGATTTTGTTCAACAGTACAAAGCCATGAAGGAGCAGGGGGCCAATACTGTACGTGAACTCCAGGAGAAGATGGAACAACTTAGCCAGGAGAGGGATGAACTAGTGGAGAGGGTGAGAGGGGTTACAGAGGACAAAAACAGTTTGATGAAGGAGTTACAAGACCTACAGCTGAACCTTGAAGCCTCTGTAGATAAGGACCAGAAACTCCAGTCCTCTGTAGAGGAGCAAACAGCTTTAGCCTGTGAGCTGAAACAATCCGTGGAGGAACTGACCAGGCAAAACGAGGAGATCCTCTCCCAACTCCAGATCAAAGAAAATATGACTCAAGACCTGAAGGAGATGGTCAATACGCTGACTGAAGAGCGAGACGACATGGTTTCCCAGCTTCAGCACAGAGAAGAGGAAATGCAAACTCTAAACAATGAGAGAACGAAAGAGATTGAAAGGTTGCTAGAGGAGAAAGAGAAAGAGGCACTTTTACATAGAGAGGAGAAAGAGAAGGAGTTGAACAGCCAGAATAAAGAGAGGGAGGGTGAAATGCAACATCTAAAAGAGGAGAGGGATAAGATAGAGGAGCGCCTGCAAGAGGAGGTGGACAGAAGGCAGGACACAGTATCTGCTTTAGAGCAGACTATCAAAGACCTCTCCACAGAAAAGACTGACCTCCATCAGAAATTGGAAGAGGCTGCCTCTGTGCTTTCCAAAGTCCAGGAAACAAGGGAGTTGTTGGCCTCCAAGCTGGCAGCACTGGAGGCTCAGCTAGAGCAGGAGACGTCTGAAAAGAACCAGCTCGAGGCAAAGTTGAATTCATTGGCAGAAGAGGCAGAGCAGGCCCACACCACTGTCAGAGCTCTGGAAGAAAACCAGTCTGAAGTACTCAGAAACTCCTCCCAAGAAGTTGAGGAGCTCCGAGCACGCGTAGATGAGCTGGAAAAGGAGAAGAGCCTGTTAAGGAGTAGTCTTGAGGAGGCTCAAGGGGTAATGACAGTAGAGGAGGTGCAAAAGGAGCTCCAGGCTCGTATCACAGACCTGGAACAGGAGAAGAATATGTTGAGAAACAACCTGGAGGAGGTGGTGAAGGACACCGAAGGGCTGCAGAAAGACCTGGAGGATATGAAATCAGTCAATGAGAGGATTAATGAGGAGAATAAGAAACTGCAGGCTGACATTTCTCTGATAACTCAAGAGAAAGAAGAGAAGGAGAAAGGTGAAATGGAAAGAGACATGGAGAATACAGAGAAAGAAAGAATGGAACTCAAAGACCAGCTGACAGAGAAGGATTCACTCATATCTCAGCTGAGGAGCGAAATGGCTGCTCTCCAGGTGAGTGATATGTCAGGTTCTTCCTAGAATAATGTCCACACACAGTATAGTAGTAACCCAGTATTTTGGAGTCCACAAGAAAAGTGAATTTGACAGTTAAGGTCCTGATTGTAATCACTGATCATAATCATTGTGTTATATTGTATATAATTAATTGTGACTGACAATATTTTGCTTGAAAATGTTGAATATCTGCAACAATATAAAATATTGGCTCCTTCAAAACAAAAAAAAGCTTCCTTTAAAAAAAAACATTGGTGATTGATGTGTAATTGGAGTGTTTCATCTATTTTCTGCTTTTTCCTACTTCCTTTTTCCAGTCACTCTCTCAGGAGTCTACTGCCAAGTCTGCTTCCTCTGAGGAAAATGAAGCCAGTGAGATCACAAAAAAAATAGGTATGGAAGTGACACTTGTCCATGTTAATGAGTGAGATCAATTTTAAACTGCAAGTTATTTTGTTAAATATATGGTCCTTAAAAAACCCATTTAGTTTGCCTGCTCTTTGGAGCAGGTGATTAATTATGGATTATAAATTCAGACCATTTAACTGCTGCTCCCCTCAGCTCAACTGGAGAAAGAACACAAAGACAAGGACGAGAAGATTAACAAAATCAAGGCAGTAGCCATCAAAGCAAAAAAGGAGCTGGACATCAGCAAGAAAGAGGTAGAGTAAAGCATTTACTGTAAATGTTAGTTTGCTGTCCCTTATTAAATAACATGAACATGACAAAGTAAAAACACAGGGGTTTATATATCACAAAGCAATCAGCAGGAAGCAGGAAAATAAACCATAAAACTGTGATGTAAATGGTAAAGATTGTAAAAGAAATTCTAATATAAAGAAGTATTATGACTCTTTATGATTATACTTAATTGTACGTAGAGTCATCTATAATTTTTTTTTTTCCAGGTCGCAACCCTCAAGGAAGAAGTAGAATCACTGAAAGCAGAGCGGGAGAAAGTGAACAGCTCTATGAAAGACATCATTCATGGGGCTGAGGGCTACAAGGTAGGAGACCGTTTGAAATAGAAAAAAACTACCAGAATATTCTGTAGTGTTCTTTACTGTAATTATTTCAAGTGATTCACCAAATGATGAATTTAAAAAGTAATTGATCTCATCTTCATGGTAGATCTCATAAATACGATATATAATATAATACATGAATATAGAAAACACAGGACAATATTTGCACTGTGTCTTGTTTTGCTTTGCCTCCATGACTGGCAGAACCAAAAGATTTTCTTCAAAAGACAAGCCTGAGATAAGCTGACAGTTTTAATCATTGTAAAACGAATGAATTGAAAAATGAAAATGAATTGTGTGCATTCCTAATATGTTGCTAATTGGCAAGTGGAAGCATGCTCACTTTGAAACAGACTCTTTGCGTGATGTCACTCCCAGAGGTCTCCATAAACAGCCTCCAGACTGCACTGTGCTTTACGACTGTGTCCCCATTAGAGAAGAAACCACTCTGTTGTGCCTAATGAGAGTTTTGTCCTCATACTCGAATGTAAATGCAGCTGATGTCTGAGATGCATAGTGTTTACCTTCACTGAGCTGTTCAGCCGGCTTCCAGTAATGAATGAATGTGTGTTTTTGTGTGTGTGCACAGAACCTGCAGATAGATTACGACAGGCAGACAGAGCAACTGGATAAGGAGAGAGAGAAGGTGGAGGCGGCGGAGAGACAGATTGCTGAGCTGACCAAACGACTCAGCAGTGCTGTCACACAGGTAACACAGATACACACTCAATCACACACACCCACACATTACTGCTAACAAACACACAAACCGCTCTCACCCTCCAGTAAATCTAGACAGTGCCACTTTGTCCAGTAATACATCTCGCCCATACTTCTCGCATAACTCAGTTTCAGTCAGATTTACAGTGAGTCATTTCTGCCAGCGACACTTTACCCAGCTATGCTTGACAGCTCAGCACTCACAAATAGCCCATCAGATGTGACTGGGTGAGCTGGGGAGAATTTTGTTTATATATACTCCTCTCCCCAAGCTCATAACTGTTTCTTTCCAATGAGAGAACAACAGGCAGGTAAATGGAGCGAAGTATAGCTTCCATCTGCTGCGTGCGAACGCAACACCATTTACTGAGACACGGGTTTATTCTTGTGTGCGCTCATGGGTCTCAAGGGGGTGCAGGCAGACTGAAAGCTAGTCAGGGATCTCAGAGAACGTCTGGACATCTCTGTTTACCAATCATAGTTTCAGTGTTTGGCTGACAGATGATGGGAGGTAGCTGCTGCTGCTGGTTCAGTGTTCCTTGAGGAGAAAGCCCTCAGAGCCTGCTGCTGTCAGTTTTGCATGAATGACTTTCAAATGTGTCACATGTGTTCATGCAGGTTTGGCGCATTTGCCTACATGTGCATTTTCAGGTGAAAATTTTGAATCTAAGAAAAATAAAACAGCATTTTCTAAGTGTCAAATCTTCTTTTCAGTGGGATTTTATAAGATCAAAGAATATTCTCAGCTCATGAAGTAATCAGTGATACCTAACTTAACTTAACACAGTAAAATCACCAGAGCTGAACGAGTCCGTGAAATAAATCATGGCTAGTACAAATAGCATTGTAGCTTATCCAACTTGGCTCAAAGGTGCAGGATCAATATAGTTTAATGGGAGTATTTTTAGTTGAAAATGTTCATGGGACCCTTCACCTAAAATTGATTATTTTTACTTGATCACTTAAAGATATGAGAGTTAAAAGTTTGCTGGGTGTCATGATATGTATATTTATCACCTGATAGGGATGGTAATGTGGATTATTTATGCTCATACAGAATGAGACAATTAGCAGTGAGAAGGAGGACCTGCTGACTGGTATGGAGACCATGAGGAACACAGTGAGGCAGCTGGAAGCCCAAGGCCAGGAGCTGCAAAGACAGTCATCCAGTCTGGACAGAGACCTGCTGGCTGAGAGAACTATGAAGGAACAGAAGATTAAGGTAGGAATGAGGAGAGATGGATACTCCATTAATGTTGTGTACTAATTGTCATGCCAGCCTCTGCTCTCTATTTTGTGTTTTAGCTGATCTTGAAATAGAAACAGATGCAGTGGGTGAAACTTTAGACAAACCCAGTTCAAAGTCTTTTACGAATAATTTAGGTATCCTTACATCTGACTAAACCACACATAAGACTTAAACTGTTTTTAGAAGTTGATTAAATAATATTAAATGTATAGGACACACATACTAAAACACTCCTTTGTCTCCTTTGTGTGTGTATGTGTGTTTGTTTGCTTCTCCAGGACTTGTCATCTGCCATGAAGGACGTAGAAGAGCTGACAGCCCAGCTACGCAAGCAGCAGCAGCAGTCTCAGCAGACTGCCCAGGAGCTGGAGCAACTACGCAAGGTACACACACACATTCACACAGCTTCTCAGATGCTAGTGTCTCAGAGGGCCTGTCCAGTCAAGCGACTGGACTCGTGATGGCCGGCCTGCAGCTACAGCAGCACCTCTCACAGAGAAAGAGAGCAATTCTAGCCCACAGCACAGGAGCTGCTGTTTCTTTTCCATTAGTGGAGACCTACAAAGTTCAGCAGTGTAAGTGGAAGCTGCCAGGAGGGTTCAGTCTGTCGTGTGTCCACACTGTTAGTACAGCCCAACAAACACAGTATTTTGGAGGTTGATAATGTGACTTTTTAAAAGATAATAGAGAACAAACTGATAATGTAATAATAACACATTGGGCGCTATTCATTTTTGGCTCTGAAAAACCAAGATGGAGATGGTCAAAAAGCCAAACTCAAGGCTTCAGAATAGTAGTCAACAAAGCAGTGGTGACATCAGGATGGCTTCGTCCACTTCTTTTATACAGTCAATGCTTTGTTTCTTGTAATGACGTAGTATGTTGGCTCTGCCTCTAGGAGGCGCAGCAAAGCTCTCTGCTGGATATGGAGATGGCTGACTACGAACGCCTGGTAAAAGAACTAAACACCAAACTCTCAGAAAAAGAGGAGTGTGCTGAAGAGTTAAAGGCTCAGATAAACACACTGACCCAGAGGGAGGACACACTCAAACAGGAAATTGGTACGTATGAGACATTCAGATACATGTCCAAGGTTCTTTATTTTGACAATGTAATAAATACTGCAGATCTAATGTTAGTGCATTCCAGTCCACATTCAGTGATGGCAAACATTCATTATTCCTGAAGAGCTCTAATGATTTACTGTCCACCCTGAAACTACAAGGTCCTCTCTTATGTCATTTTTCTGTCTCTCTCCATGTTTCCTGTTTCTTCACACCATCCAGCTTTCTAATGACGGCGAAATACTGATAAACATGCAAATACAAACAAATGAAAAGCCTACAGTATGTATTTCATCTAAACCATTTTTATTTGTCTGTCTCTGTGTGTGCATGTGTGCACATGTGCCTGTGCATGTGACTTTGTGTCTCCAGAGGCTTTGAAGTCCCAGCTGGACCAGGAGGAGGAGAAGACCTCCAAGATGAAACAGCTGCTGGTGAAGACCAAAAAGGATGTGGCTGATGCCAAGATACAGGTCTGTTTCTGTGTATGTGCACGTGAGCGTGTGTGTGTTAGTAAGTGTGTCTTGTAGGTATTCCTATTACTGTGTGTTGCATTACTGCCTGATGAATGTAAATGGTGTTATGCAACCATGTGTGGCCATGATTGGTAGAGAGGCCTTGAAGATGTCGGGAATAGTTAATCAACTGTGTATGTTGCCGTGCTTGAGTACATGGGTGTATGCATTTAAATTTTCTCTGTGTGTGTCTGTGTGCAGGAGAGCTCCCTCTTGATGCTGCAGGCCTCTCTGAAAGGGGAGCTGGAGGGCAACCAACAGCAGCTGGAAAGCTTTAAGGTAACACAGCCAGTGCTTTCAAGCAAAACTTCTCTCAATGAATGACAATTCAATATATAGTTTCACAAATCACCATTTCAGTCCTGCACAAGTCACATGTGTGTGTTTGTGTATTTAGATCGAGGTGTGCGAGCTGACGGCCGAGCGCCATCGTCTGCAGGAGCAGCTGAGGTCTGCGTTAGAACAGCACCAAAGAACCAGCAGCTCCCTGCAGCAACGCATCAACAGCCTGCAGCAGGAGAGAGACACCGCTCAGGTAAACACACATACACATTTAAATAGTCAGTTTTCTCACGCATTGACCACTCAACATCTCAACTAGAAGAGGGCAAAGAGGTGCATGGCTCAAGAGTACATCAACAGCAACTATAGGAGACACTTCCAACTTCAGTAAATATAATTGAAGGTTGCACCAGCTCATACTCAAGAGATAACGTGATGTCATATGGTGTTATATAGGGCTGCAACTTGTGACTATAATGATTAGTTATCTCTCAATTATTTTTGATTAATAATTTAATCTTTACAGTGTCAAAAGATTGAAAAATGCATTATTGAAGTAGCACTGTTATGGATCAGATAATTGAAAGATGAGAGAGAGATGCTTACTGTGTATCTCTGCTTAATCTTTGTGCTGATTCCAGGCTGAGCTTGTGGCAACAACTGGTGAGTTTGACAGCTACAAGGTGCGAGTCCACAATGTGCTCAAACAGCAGAAGAGCAAAACCAGTGCCCAGAGTGACGGAGACTCTGGTAAATTAGAGAGGTAAGAACAGCACCCTAATGAAAGATGTGCATGAGAAAGGACGATGCCATTTGCCAGATCAATGCTGGGATCAAGTCTGACAAAACAGCTTATATATCATAGATATATAGACAGAGGGTGACCAGGTACACATGCAGCTACTCAGTGAACCATACTGAAGTGAACACTAATTAGTGGTATGTGCCAGTGAATATAATGAATATGTGGTGTGTCTGGCAGGGAGCAGTTGTCCTCTCAGGTGGAACAGCTGAGGTCCAGGCTGGCTGAGAGCCATCAGAGCCTCCAGAGCAGCACGGCAGAGCTACAGCAGCTCCAGACTGAACACGACACTCTGTTGGAGAGACACAACAAAATCCTCCAGGAAACCATTAGCAAGGAGGCTGAGCTCCGTGAGAGGTAGCTGCCTTGACCCTGTCTGGAATTTACCATACTATCATGTTGATGTATTGAATGTTCTCTCACACTCCCTATTTTCCTCTATTGTCGATAACTATTTTCTCTATTACAAATATTTTCCAGTAAGTTTATTTTCATTTTTCTGTCTTATGCAATTCCTCCCAATTATCTACCAAATGAGCAGTCTCTGAATTATTCCTTCCTTTTCCTCTCACTCTGTCTCCACCTCCAGGCTGCTGTCAGTGCAGTCGGAGAACGTGGCTCTGCGGTCAGATCTGTCCCAGGCGCAGGCTGACCTGTCCTCTCGGGTCGAGACCCAGCGACAGACCTACAGGGAGCAGCTGAGGAAGCTGCAGGACGACCACAGGGCCACCGTGGAGACCCTGCAGGGCCAGCTGACTCACGTCGAGGAGCAACTCTTCAACCTGCAGAGCCAGAATAGTAAGCATGGATGCAAATTACAAACTTGGTCTATTTGAATTTATGAGGCAGTAAATACCTGATTCTGTACATGAAGAAGCAGTGGAAACAGGTGAAGTAACAAATGTACTGTGTCTATTACACTGCTGAGCAGCAGAATAATCCAAAGTGACTGCTGCTTGAGGAAACTCAATGGGTGCATGAAAGGTATCATATAAAGAGATCCATCAAAGCATCAAGTGTTTAGAGTGTTGCGGTTTTCTATCTTGTTTACGCTGCTTTTCTATGAGATGAGAGATGGGAGAGATGGTGTGTTTATCAAAAGAGCAGCGCTGGAAGCTCATTCATCACCTCCCACACAGCTGCCCTTTGGAGTCAAACAGCAAATACACACATCGTAATGACTAGGAAAGGAAAGAGTGAGTGTGTGTGTTTCTTCACTGTCACTTCATTATGGCCAGGTGTTGGCGAGGCTCCTCAGCTCTGGTCCCGCCTCTCAGTGGGGCAAACAGCTCACTGTGGCATCTGGAGAGACTCATCATTAGCAGCTCACAGATGAGCGCCAGGAGTAGCCCGGATATACCCGGCCAATATTACTGAAAGTCATATTTGAGCATTTTCACCACTTTATTTGGATTTAATGGCAGTAAAATGCAGCAGGGTTCACCATCAGTGTGTTTTACTGGTCCTATTGGACATCTGGGTCATAAAGCTGCTGGACAGTTTTCAGTGGCCTCACATTTTTGTTATTAATCAATTCTAACAAACAGTAAAATTGATCTATGTTCATTGACATGTTTTGCCCCATTAAATCTTTCAACAGTACATAAACACACTACAAATATTAATTCCACTCACAGTCTTTTACAAGAAACCGATGGAAGCAGGAGCTTTCTCTGCTGTTCTGTTTGTTGCTGACTGCAGTCAGTATTTACTGTGGTTCATATAATGTCGAACAAATTCATTCATCTATGAATTTGTTGTCCTTTTTTACTCCTCATAACTGTCTTTTGCCACTACACCTTGATTTATCTTGAATCTGTAGTGTTGAGCCTGTAACAGATTTGATTGATATATATAACAAGGAGTGTTTCAGGAGAAGCATAAGAAGCAGTATTACATGTTATAGTCTTATTTTTATTATTGTCTGATTGGCACAGCAAGCTCTTAAGTTTGCTGTCCCAACAAGGCTTTCCACTGGCCTCGAGCCATCAGGAACCGTAGGCTTAATTGTTACTTGTTCTGAACCCTGGTCAGACTACAAAATCTGGTCAAACTCTAATGCATTTACACACAGATAAGAATATATGTGCATGTAGCAGGACTTCAGTGCCTTGCTCTTCTCACTCAGCTGCATGGGGAGAGGAGGTGGAGTACCAGACTGGAGGTGGGAAGACGAGGGGATTGGTTTAGTGTCTGGTCTTTTAGTTCAGTCTCAGGTCCATTAATCACAATCTTTTCTTTTGTCCACCCACTCTCTCCCACGCCTCACCCTTCTCTTCATACTTGTTGTCATTGTTTATGCCAACTGAACTGGTTAACACCAGAGTGTGTCTGGTGCCCCCTCATGTCACAGTGAAGTAGAACATGGACTCACAACTTTGTGTTGGATTAAGTAGGAAGAAGGGGTCTAAGAGAATGAGGTCTTTCATTAAATTGATTTGGATTTGTAGCCTTTATTATTTTTTCAGCTTTTGAACATTTCAAACTGAGAAACATCAGTAATACATTCAATATAAATTAAGCTACAAATTAAGAGTGGGTTCCTAAAACAGATTGGACATAGTGAAAATTTAAATTTGATAAATTAAGCTTGGATTGAAATGAAAAAAATAAGTTACAGCAAATTTAATGTTGATTATGTTTTTATTTACACTGATTAAGTAAAAATCTATTAAATTACTCAAACTCAAAAAGATATCAGTGTAATCAACATAGAGTATGAAACATGACCAGTGACAACCAAAGACCAGTAGTTTAGAGAAACAGGCCTGACACTCATCTCAGTTTAGAGAGAACTAAACTTAAATGTAAAGAATCCTTTAACTTAAAATTACGGTTTGAAGCTTGTATTTTGCAGCCAGAAATAAACAAACCTTCACTCTCTTTCAGGTTCAGTGTCGGTCCAGTCTGCCCGCAAGCCCCTGGCGTCAGACCTCCAGCGCAGAAACACAGATCAGAGCCAGGCGGGGCTGGGACTAATGGCCCTCAGTGACCTCCAGTCTATGGCCCGGGAGGAGGGCGAGGGTATGGAGACCACTGAGACTGAGAGCCCCTCCCCTGCTCTTACAACCCTGCCCTCTCTGGAGCATCTTCTCATGTCCCCGGACCCCAAACAAGGTAACAGTTTTAGACTTCACTCTACACTGGATGGAATTTTGTTTCTAATCTATTTTGTAGATAAAAACGTTTTTTAAAACAACTGAGTGCATTGCTTAAAGTTGTCATTTATTTTTGACTTTGATGTGATCATCCATGCTATGTAATAAATAAAAGGCATGATGGCTTAAAGTTCAAACTGCTTCTACGCCAATGACTTTCTCAAACGGTCATTTTTAACTTGTGTGTCTTTGGTTTGGTCTCTAGAGCCATTTGTGTGGACAGTGGAACCTACCAAAGAAGAGCTAAGTCAAAAGCTGAGCACAGCCACCCGCAGTATGGAGCATATGAACAGCCTGCTGCATGAAACTGAGGCCACCAATGCTGTTCTCATGGAGCAGATCACTGTATGTATACATACACAATTACATATCATGTAATACATGTCAATCAGTTTAATTTCACAGCAAATCCTTAATAACAAAGTATATCATAAGTATTTTAAATAAATTATTTATTCCAATTAAAATTTTAGTTCTATATTAAAATTAAAGGTATTTCATTCTGGCTGCGTGAACAGCAGAGATGGTCCATGTTTGATACAAAACATGAATTGACATAAATAAGCCCATATTTGATCTCATAGATTTCATTTAATTGAAGAGAAACAAAAACAGACATGTTTGATTGGCAGCCATGTTGTAAAATCTGTGGACCAGTCCTCCATTGGTGTCACACCTTAAACTGTCCGGTAAGCCCCCACAGTGATATCAAACAGCCTGGCATTGTTCACAGTCCCATCTTTGTCAAGAAGGAAGTAGAGCTTGTGACCTTTGACCTTGAGGGGGATGAATGAAGGGGACTCATGTCTGTGAGCGTGACAGGCTACCTGGGACAGGGGCACTGTTATTTTCCTGCCTCGCCCTGGTCCCAAAGGCGACTGAGTGACAACTGTCACCATCTTCCCACCTTTGTGTAAAACCACCTGGTTGACAGAGCGCCGGCAAAACAGAACCCCGAGCCCGACGATGGCTGCTCCTATAGTCAGACACCCCAGCGTGAAGCCGTACCTCCAGGCGTTTGACCCTAGGTTCATCTCAAAACTCCATATCCCAGCCAGCCCCGTGGTGGTGGACGCCTCGGCTTTGCCCTTCTCTGTAGCGCCCCCTGTGTCCCTGAGCTCAGTGTAGGCGAATTGGCCCAGGTACGTCCAGAAGAGAAACTGGCCGCCGCAGAAGACCGAGAGGAGGCGGAAGAAGCGGGTCCTGTCGTGCTCGAACAGGGCGACGTCTCTGGAGGGCTGATGGGTGCAGAGGCTGCGGCGGGCGGCCAGCTGCCCGTGAGCGGCACCGAGGCGGCCAGTCTGGACGAGTATCCTGCCGCACAGAGCCGGTAGAAGGCTGGACGTGGTCTGTGAAGTCCGTGTATACATGGACGCATTTTGAACGACTCTGTGCTGAATATTAACGAGTCGGAACTGTCTGCAGTAAAACTGCAGTGCTCCGCATAGCAAACGCTCTAAACCCATTTTCCACGACGAGAAGTGACTTAAATCTTCACACCAATGTTAAACCAGATAACTACGATCGTAATCATTCAGAAATTGTTATCATCACTCGTGTTTTCAGGCTTATTTCCCAACAAACTACAGCGCTGCACCACAGAGGGCGCCGCCATACTTGTGTGACGTAAGATGTTACGGAAGGGTTACGGAAAGCACCTCTGACCAAAATTAATTAAGGCTCGTTTAAATTCCGAGTTTTTGTCAACTTTGTACTTTGGTTTTCCTTTTTATAATTAATAATGGCTATTTTAAAATTTATTGATATTGATATATAATAAAACGTGACAGTGGTGTGGGATAATAGTAAATGTTTCCAGTAGTGCCATTTTCAACCAGGTAGCTACAGATATGTCAGAAATTTGTATTGAAATCAGGCCAATTCCTTAATGTGTTTTGAATGATATCCTATTAAAATTATACTAAGAAAATCTTTTTCACTGTCAAACATGAAAATGAATCCTTGAGCTGACCTCTTTCTATAGTTTTCCTTGTCATGCCATTCTTTGCCTCCACCTTGCCGGACAGTAGTCTCTTACTTACCTATTAATGAATTAACATAGCAAGCATAACGAGAGATTTTGGGAACACTGATAACGCAGGGACTCTGCCAAAACTTAGGGTTTTGTTATTTAAACTTCATGATGTGTTCTACCTGCTAGTTGTTGAAGAGTGAGGTGCGTCGTCTGGAGCGAAACCAGGAGAGGGAGAAGAGCGTGGCAAACCTGGAGTATCTGAAGAACGTCTTGTTGCAGTTCATCTTCCTGCGATCTGGCAGCGAGAGGCAGGCGCTTCTGCCGGTCATTCACACAATGCTGCAGCTCAGCCCAGAGGAGAAAAGCAAACTGGCTGCCATTGCACAAGGTATGTTTTCCGTGAAAAGGCTTTGTAGAATGAAAACATATTTCTTTGCATGCCTTGTATCACACATACATCACACAGCAATACACACACAGCACCTGAGTGCATACAGAACCAACTGTCCTAATAAATGATCTGTGAGTCCTGTTTTTACATACTGTGTCTCTTGTTTCCATGCAAAACTATTTTTAAAAATTCTGTTTCCAGGCTAATGAAGTGTTACAGGATATGTTGTCTCGAACATCAACATAATTTCTAACCAAGTGTTCTGATCTCCGTTGTGCAGGCGAGGAAGAGGGGTCCGGGACTCGGGGCTCAGGCTGGTCCTCTTATCTCCACAGCTGGTCTGGGATCAGATAGACTTGATAATCAACCAATTCAACAAAAACAATACTAAGAGGAGGAGGGTAAGATGTTAGTGGGCCTTTTTCTGTGAATACATGTACGAAGCAGTGAAGCTGTACATTCGAAATGGTGGCAAATGTGGGAGGTTAACTGGGGCATCTCCAAACCTTTTCTCGGGCACAATTGAAGGGACCAAGGAATGTATCAGGAAAGAATGAGAAGGTGTGTGACAGAGATAAAACCAAAACAGTTGACATGAATATTGATTTTAATTTGCAGTGCAATGGTTACATTAATCTCTTACCAATGAATGTTAACTGTGACAAATTCCTGTCTTCCTTAATCTTACTATCGACACATGTATTTATAACAATCTTTACTCGACATAAGGGATTACACCTCTGGGAACTGGAGCTCATAAGACATTACAAGGGTTCATTAGCATTATGAAAACATTGTGAGTGGATAAAATAAACCAGTTGCATGTAATGTTAGAATTACAGCATTTATATGATGCACATGATGTGCAAGAGTTATGGGAAGAGGAATTAATCAAAAGGATAATTACATATTTAATAGCATGATATCACTTTCAGACTCATTACTTCTCAAGATTTTACTTGCACTTCTAATGGGCTTAAAGGACTATACTTGAGTTTTGGCTCTTTTGGTAGAAAATGCATATGCTTTACATTCCTTTCAATAATTTTCAAGAGCATACTGAACTGTTAAAAGTTTTTTAAATTTGTTTTTACTATCTTAAAGGCAGCCATTTTTTTCTTCTTTGCAGTAGGAGATTAACATGAAAGTTGCTCAGTACATCATAGTAAACATCATCTCCTTTATTATTTTTTACTATTTGTGGTGGTTACAAAAGAGACATTAAGAAACATTAAATGCATCATGCTTTGGTGGAAATCAATCAGCAGGCATGTTATGTATGAGTGATTTAGTTAATGGGATAAAACATGCTAAAGCTCTGGTGTAGTCCATTTAAGTCTTTCCAGTGTGTCTATCATAATCTCACTTCAAAGACAGGAAGAGTGCATTTCTACATTCTCAGGTTCACATGACCAACATGACTGACAGAACATTTATCATAATAACATATTTATGGCTTTTCTGACTGATTTTTTGCAGTTGTTCACTAATGCCTCACATTCTGAAATCAGGAGCAGCTTTTAATTTGAGTTTGGATTTATCATATCCTGTAGCAATGGTTGTGATTTTGTTGTGGTTGATATGTCATTTGTTGTTACTGTTCTTGTGGTTATTATTTAAAGCCAAATTATTGTTTAGATAGTGTCTACGTCTATTTTTGGCAATACTTTATGATTTATCATTGTAGTGCTGCTGTTTAATCACTGGCCATGAAAAATTTGTTGCAGCGTCATCTGCACAGCTGTCTTGTTTAATGACAGTCCCCATGACAGCAAGCACATCCACCCAGCTAAAGTGTCCTTGAGCAAGACTCCCTATCAGGCCCATGGGTGCTGCTTGTTACGGTGCCTAACCATGACCTCTGACTTCCCTGTGTGCAGAGGTCCTCCTGTAAAACACATCCACTCCCTCTTACGTTACATGAATACATTTTTGCTCACATCCACCAATGAAGAAGATAACAGGCTTTTTCATTTTCTCATTCCACTGGCATCTTTTTTGTCAATTTTTTTTCCAGCATAAGTGAATGTATTTGTATATGAGGATTTTATATTAATGGTGGTTAACCTCTGCAGACATTATGAGAGATTACTGTAACTATAAAATCTTATCTCTATAAGAATGAAGGAGCATTTACCGTATGTGAACTAGTTCACTGTAGAACAACTTATTTCAGAGGCAGTTCTTGTTTTTCCTGATTATTTCCAAATAAACTGGACATGGATGAAATTGTTTTCCATTACTTTGCATTCAACCTTGCTTGATCATTTATCAAAATGTATTTTAACATTAAATTTTGCATCTACAGGTCACAAGCATCAGCAGTGGAATATGGTTTTTAAACAAATCACAATCAGAACTTTATTTCAGTATGAGGATTTATGTATGTTCCTCAAGCTCTTGAAGCAATCTTGTTATACAGATATTTAACATGACAAAGTTCTGAGATCTCTGTCAGGAAGACAACTCAACTCAACTTCAGCCTGTGTCTACGTGTGAAGTCATGTATAGTTTCTTTGTAGTTATGCATTTCTTTTCCTGCTATGAAAATCCTCATCCCCCTTGGAAGAGGGAAGGGGATGTAGGGTCTCTCCTTTTAAGGAAATATATGTGGTTTCTAGCATCATGACGCAGCCGGGGAAGGAAACAACAAATAAGAGCCACTGGGAGGAAAGGTAAGCATGCTATTATCTGGTGTGACCTCCCTGGGAAGCAGCAATATGAAACACCTCACTGTTATATGATGTATTTCTTCCTGTTATTTTTATGCCTTTTATTATTATTATTATCTTCTTGTTTTGCATAATAGTAGGCAAAGTCCTCCCATCAAATGTGTCTGTAATAACTTGTGGATGGTTTTCACAAATCTTGTTTAAAAGATCTTGGTGTGGGACAAGTTTTTCTCAAGGCACCCACTCGCCATGTCGGGAACTTCTGTTTAGTTTCCTGCGACCAGAAAATGAAAAGTCACATTTTGTACATATCCTGAACTGATGTTTCAGATGTAAATGTTATGAGACTACAGAGGATGCATCAATCTGTTCGTGTGAGCTGTTGATACAAACACATGTTGCTCTGAGCTCACAGGGTGGGTCTCTCTCGTTTTCTGGCTGTAAAACAGATTGTGACTCTATAGCGGTGAAAGATCTAGACTGCCTGAAGCTGCTGTAGATACACAGAAAAACAGTGGACGAGCGCTCTGGACTTCAAAATAAAAGCAAATGTTTTTTTTCCCTAATTAATGTTAGTGTCTGTTGGAAAACATCTCAGTACTTTTGTGGTCCTGAATATTAATGATATTTTGGGGCCTTGATTTAGTCCCCTCACCTCCTCCCTAAAAATATAATCAGGGAAATGAAATTGCCACTGAGACTTATATGATATTATGTGAAACCAAAAGATACAATTATTAGTGGTATTCGAAAAATATTGTTTAGCATCAGTTGTACGTTTGATGTTGTTTTTTCGATCAACAGTTTTCTCTTTTTTCACTTTTTGTCCACAACAAAATAAAGCACTGAAAGAAATAACTTTGAGACCTGTCAGACATTACACCAGCCAGTAAAAACTCTTAAATTGGCAGTTAGACCTTTTCATATCAGATGTTTAATAGGAAAAGCACAGTTGTTATTTATAATAATAATGATGGCTTTGTTTTATTCAAGTGGTCCAATTGGTGTAGGTCAGCATGGAAAAAACGAGAACCCTGAAACTGAAGCAGCTAAATGGAATTCAACCATTTATCAATGTTATTGTTTACACCTGTGATTTTCCTACTTTGACATGTGAAAATGTGTGTTGTGGAAAAAAGTCTGTGAGGTGAACTTATCCAGAATTTAGAATTTATTTAGAATGTATCCAGATGCCATCACGTCACGTCCCATTTGTAAACATCAATGTAAAATCATTAGGTCTGTCGATGATGTCTCCTGCAGATTAAAGAAAAATCTGATATGATTATTGTTTTTTATTTATTTTCTTTTGACAGGGAAATGCTTTGTAACACACTTATTAGCAGCAGGTTATTTTATTTTGACAGTCTTAACCGGAAGTTCAGTTTCCCGTTGACTCCTTGTTGACGGTTGTTGAACATAGTCGAGGCCAGTTTCCGCCATATTTTCTGCTCCCCGTGAAAACTGACTCCGGTCATCGCTTCATCCCGGACTGTTCAACATCTGGACATCTGGATCTGAAGTGTGGACAGTGTGAACCGGGACAGACCGAAGAGATGCTCGGGATTACAGAGATGACAAACGGGTAAGTGACAAGTTTTAAAGTATTTCCTCTAAAATGGAAAATTTTGCCTGCTTAAGTTTGGAAGTTGACAGTTTTTCACTGTAAGAAAAAAAAAATCACAGCCCCGGTTTGTTCCATTATCTCATCGGCTACTTAGTCATGATAAAACCCCATTTAGAAATCTGACATGTTAATGTTGCCCTTCATTCACACGTTCATCAGAGAAAATGACTTTAATCACAGAGAGTTAAAGCACATTAGCGACGAAGTGGCTACTAAGCTAGCTAATGTACTAATGTTGTATAGCTACAATCTCAACTTTGTTTCTGAAACTGCTCTCGAGCGCCCCCCATCGTGTTATTAATGGTAGGGTTTAAGTGGAGAACTACTGCAAGCGTTGTCATAATAATTGTCATAATAATATCTGTGCTATTTATTGTTATATGTGGGCAGAAGTGAAACACCGTCCATTGTTTGAATGGGGGATTTTTTAAACTGAGTTTGGTTTGAAAAGCTTTTGACCTCTGAGTTTATATTGAGGCTGCCAGTTTCCTAGATTGTATGTGGTGTTATGTTGGTTTCATAAAGCACCCATGTGTCTTACAGGATGGACTGCAGGTGTGAAAATAATGTAAATTGAATTATTGTTGTTGCTACCAATGAAACAAATTTAATATTAACCATTGCTGTAGCTGACATGTCAGATGAATTAGTTAGAAACAGTTAAGATACATCTGACAGCTGGTCAGCACAGTTTTTTTTGCAGCTGAAGTTGGATTGAATTATTTGTTTAGTCTGTATTTCTGACAAACGTAGAAAAGCCTTTTATGATCTTGGCCACTCAGATTATAATAAAGTTTTGTAAACCAGATTTCTTTTGGCCTCTTCACCTGAGAAAGATGACTTTCTCATATAGTGAATTTCCCCACTGAGGGACGAATAAAGGAATATCTTATCTTATCTTATCTTACGGTTTGTGGCATGTTATATACTCATTCAGCAATAGTCAAATTAATTATCTGACCATTCCTCCCACTCCTGGTAGCTTTTCCTGATGGGGCTAAAACAAACACACACACACACACACATTTTGTCAGAATGCTGTGTCAGGTTATACAATGTGATTGTATTATTAAGGCTTTCTCACTCAGAGTAGCTTTTCTGATTAGGCCGATAATCTGATTTTGTTTTCACTTCATTCATTCATTTGTATCACTCAATGATTTGGAGATGATAATAAAAAATGATAAAAAATAGAAGTGTGAAAAAAGGAAATTAAATAAATGAATGACATAGCGAAGCCTGCAGAAACACAGTAAATTCAGCCATTACGTGTTAATAGATATGGATGTGCAAACTGTCTAATGTAATGGCATTCTTAGTTAAACTTTGTAATTCACTATCTGTCATTTTAGTAGATTGTTGAAAAAAATCCACATGTATTCCAACATTATCCCACACTCACATATATTGGATGATAACAACAGTAAATTTGCATTAGATTTCAGAAACTTCTACATTTGTTACATTGCTAACCAGTGTGCTGTTGTATCAGAGGGTTGACCACAGTTTTGATAGTGAAAAGCAAAAATAGCTTTCAAGGCAACTGAAGCGATAGACTCACAGAATCGCACTGAGAAAGAAATTTTAAAGAAGGAAGGACGATGTTCCTCCATTTTCTGCCGATCAACCTCCTCCCTGCACAGGAATGTCCACACAGGCTCACTGGACAGTAGTTAGTGCTTTCTAAACCACTTCCTGACCATCCATTCCCTGGGGACTGCTATTCAGAGCTGTGTGTTTTCCACTAGTGTGAATGCTACTGTGTGCGCTGCGCAGTTAATTATGGCCTGGAATGAATCCGGGCTTTTATGAAGCACTCTGGATGCTAAAAGCTGTAAGAGGGCAAGTCTTTTAAAGGCCTGAGGATTGCTGCATTCCCAACACATTACATTTTTATCTGACTCCACACTGTGTTGATACAACTGGAGCTTAGAAGAATGTCCCCGTCTCCAGTGTGAACTTGTCCTTGTTTGGAAGAGCAGTGAACTTGTGTGCTGTAGGATTTGGACTGTGTCTGTACTAACTTGATGCATGTGGTATGAGTGTGAGTGTGAAATGTTTGTTGCAGTTCACACATGCTGTAGCTTATTGATACTACACTGACTTTTAACTGGAGGTACAGTCATGGGCTTCTATAGTTGCTGAAGTTATCGAGGTCCCAAGATCTTAATGCTCTGGAAGCACAATAAAAGGCTTCCTCTGTCTTCACACTGAAAGACATTTTTTCGTGAGGTGGCCTCAGGAAGTCTTTTGTTAGTATCAGGTTCGCTAAATTTGCTTACTGCAACAAATGAACAGAGCAGAACCAAAAAAAAGTGATGCTCCCGCTGTGACAATGCTGCTAGAAGTACTGCTTTCATCAATGATAAAGAAGTGACTTGTAGCATGTTTAATAACTTTGAGATGTTGACTTCTCCAAAATCTGACTTCCCGGTCATTCTTATGAAATACTTAATCATAATATAATATCAGTTGGTCTTTATGGTAGTAAGCTGCCAGTAACGTCCAACACAGCGGTGTGCTCCTGTTTGTTTTGGCCCACACCATCATGAACCTTGACATCATCATGGTTCTTGTTTACAGGAAGAGGTTCTGAAGAATTTTCTGTGTGATGCTGCAAGAAGACTCTGTTGTCATTGATTTTTTCATAACAGTACATCCTATGTAGTGTATGTTTCATACACCAGTAATGCAGCAACTGCCTGACTGATGCAGAAGGAAGTATGAAACAACAGGCTGTGCAATGGTCCACTCATCCTTACAGCAGTTCCTCCATGATAGGGTGTGTGAGGAGACTTTAAAATAGTTATGACAGACTCTTTTTTTCCCCTCTTCTTCTCCTCTTTCATAATGCTGTGACCACTTTCCTACCATTACACACATGGTTATGCTTTATTCTTATTCACATGCATTTTTTTTGCATCAGCCAATTTCTATAAAGTTTCACTAACCATTGTTTCGTAGTTGTTAAGTAAACAACACGGTTGCGAAACAACAACATTTTTCCTACTGTAATTGCAGTGAGAGTCAGTGTTGTGTTGCATATTTCATGGCACACCCATGATTATGATGGACACACACCCAATGTAATGTGTCAGTGGCAGTCAGTTTGGTCAGTGGGTTTGGCCTTTCACCTCCTCTATGGCAGCTGGCAAGACACAGTTAACATGGCAGGTCTATGAGAACTACTTGATTATCCATTCAGTTTGGTCTCTGAAGGCTTCCTACACCTCCTCACACCTTCTTAGTCCTTCCTCCTCTCCTCTGCTCCACCTTTGATCTCCCTGAATCTCACCCCACCTCCACCCTGAAGGACAGTGTGGCATCCAACTCCTGAACCACACACAGAGGGCTAGAGGTGTGTGTCCGACCTTTACATCCACCCATCTGTCACAAACACACACACACTGGCACATAGGCACAAGGGGACACCAACATTTGCACTCACTCACTCACACACACCGCAGCAAACAGGAAGTGATGTGGCCATGCAGACAGAGATAACAGCAGTAGGAGTGCTTGCAGTGACAGCAAAGGAACTTAAGCGACAACTAAAATATCCCCACAACAGTTTGACAGGAAACATTGGTAAGATGAATTTATGTTACTGTTATAAGTATTTGTAGTGCATCTAGTTGCCATCACTTGCTTCATGTTTGTTGTGCAGGCCATGGTGTTATATTGTTTATAGAGCTGTGCATGGTCTTAACACCTCAGTGCACCTTTGAATATTATTGCATTAGTGAGGAATATTGTATTGGGAAGCCAGCTTGATACCAGTGATGTTTCATTGCACTGTATCTCAGTATTTGGACTGTCATGTATGTACTTGTTTGTGTGCTTCCTCTTATGTATGTGAATAATGCCAAAATTCATATTAATGTAATGATAAAAAAGTTCCTCTGCAAATAAGATTATTACAGCAGAGAAGCAGTGACTTAAGTAACTAAGTAAGTTACATTAGATGAAAAATACAGATAAAATGGTCCATTCTCAGCTTAACACAGTTAGAACAAATAAAGGAATAGTTGGTTTGCTGTGTCAGTTTTGAAAATGGTAGATAGGTTGCTTGATTTTAGGATTACAAAAAATAGGTATCAGCTGTACATGCAGTATACAGTATATATACATAGAGCGTATGGAATACAATTTACTCATTGTCTCTCGTTTGCAGTGTCAGAGATTGAAGTTGATAGAAGAGCTGTTGTACCATTGTTGTCCACACGGTGGCAGTGCACTCATGTGGCAGAGAGGTTGTTTCTGGACACTTTCAGGTGTGTGTGCGTGTGTGTGTGTGTGTGTGTGTGTGTGTGTGTGTGTGTGTGTGTGTGATGAGTCAGTGTGAGTGCTTGAAACAAGACAGCTCTCTCAGCACATTTAGTCACTAACACTATAATTTTGCTGGGTGCTTCTTTAATCCAGAACATAGTATTAGCTTTTAAATCCCACTGTGACCATAGTGCCATCAATACTAAGACATTGCATACATATTCCAATTTAGATTTAAACGGTATGACAGTCACCAGTTATTGACATTTGAGGGAAATGCACATCCCAAACTGACTGAACTGTAAGTCAGTTGATATGAAACCTATGATTCATCATGAATGTTCTGGCAGACTCAGACATGTCAGCCTGTGTTACTGTGACCCTGTTGCAGCAGCTGCAGGATGTGAAGCGGATCTTGAAGTTCAGCATTCATATTTTACGCTTCTGCTTTGTGTGTGTGTGTATGTCTATGTGTGCTTGTCAAACCCATGTGGAATGCTGAACAGGTCAAGGCAGGCTGATGGTGAATCTGCATGGTGTGAGCTGTTCAATAGGCACGAAACTGTCTGTCCATATTAAGGAGAGACATGGTTTCTGCCAGGGGTTAGTCCACACACAGTCATCAGACTTTTGCATCTTTGGATATCTGTGATGACAGGCCCAGGTATTCACTGATTGGTATCAACAGAATGAACTCTCAGTACTTTCAGAATTCAGAGTCTTATCATTGTGGATGACCTGTTTCACAGCGCTACAGTCTGAG
This sequence comes from Centropyge bicolor, assembly GCA_037975185.1. NCBI lineage: Eukaryota > Metazoa > Chordata > Actinopteri > Pomacanthidae > Centropyge > Centropyge bicolor. The sequence goes on along the minus strand of JBBMOC010000003.1, from coordinate 5,221,602 downwards.
CTCTGTTTACATCTGTTTCTTCTTTGGCTGCTTGTTGACTGTGCTTGTTTGGTTTCACGTCCTCTGACCAATCACGTCCCTGCTTTGACGACGTCACAGCTTCTTGTGTTTAATTAAACGTGCGTGAGAGGCAACTTTCAGCTCCGTCTACAAATGTGCATCTGCTGTGTTTTGTGTCTGTTGGCGAGCATCTCTTGTTCCCACATAAGACCGTGATGAATAATTCATAGATTGACATTTTCCCCGTTTTCAATAGTTTGTTGTCTCTGCTGGGAAATAATCTCACAGTTTACAATGTAGGAACTCAAGTTAAAATGAGGAGCGTTGTATGCTTGAAACTTGAAAATATCACTCCATGATAGGTGGCATTGTTCGATATAGTGTATCTTTACTTGGTCTGTATGTTCCCACCCTTCTTAACAAGCTGCTGTTCATACTGAAATGTGGACTACAGGTTTTATTTTAACCCCTGTGCAAATCAAAGCCCTGTTATTATGCCTGGCCTGCATGAGACTGGCTGATGATACACTGGTGCATCAGGTTCTTGTGTGCTTTATATGGTCAGTTGCTCAAAAGCTTTCTTTGAAGCAGAACCTCCACACAGTGATTGAACTTGTGTTTTCAGCTTTTTCGTAAATTGAGTTGATGCTCACTTATTTTAGTACATATTTAATGTACATCTAACCATTTTTTAAAAATCCATATCCAATGTATTTTTTTTGCATTTGTTTTTATTCATAGTTATTTCAGTGGTTTTTACTCGTTAGTATTTATTATTATCCTATTAGATTTGCCATAAATATATCATTATTGATTAGAAGGCTTATTGTTTATCCTAGCCAAAAATATTTTATATAAACATCAGGTAGAAGTACAGATATTAAAGCTTTTAGCTTCAAGCATCTACTCTCATCAGTCTGGCTTTGATGCTGACCTGAAGTGACCTCGTTAGGGTGGTTGGTGCATTTCTATTCAACATAACTAGTTATCATATTATGTAGTAACAGCCGCCATTGTGTGTGTGGGAAATCACCTTCTTTTCTCTTCTGTTGTTTGCACTCTCTTGTTTATCTCAGGCTTTCTTTGTAGACAGAGGAATGAGACAGAGAGAAGTAGGAGGTAAAGGAGGCAGCGGGGGTAAAGGCCAGAAAGTGCAGTGCCTCTCTCTTCTTCTGTGATTCCTTCTCCTCTGAGGCGTCTCCCTCTACCTGCAAAAGGAGGAGGAGAAGGAGGAGCAAGACGGATCTGATAGGTGTGCAGGCTGTGAAACCACTCCTCTCTGTGTGTCCTTCCTCAAGGGTGTGAGCCCTGGAGGTGTGTTAGAGAGAGAGACAGATAGAGAGAGAGAGCAGCACAAGATTTAATATTTCTATTTGGCTCAGCCATTAACACGCACACTTTCATTAGAGTATTCCTACTTCTGTGGCATTCTCAGCACACGAAGGGTAGGAAGGAAGGAAAGGGGGGAGGGAGAGAGGCGAAGGGGAGATGAACTCTTTGAGGCTGAAAGAGTTGTCAAACTCAGACTTGTACAGACGAAGACAAGAGAGACCAGACAGCTATGGAAGTCTGGCCGGGGACAGCCTCAGGTGAGTCTACCTTGGTGAAGCTTCTGTCAAATGTCAGATTATTGATGATTGATTGAGACTGCATTTGAGAACCACTGACTCAGCTCTGTGATGACTGTTGCTAGTGCTGCTGTTTTACTTGCATTATATTCAATGCTGTGATGCCGATATTCTGCCCATCACCTGTATGTAAGCCAGTCACAATTTGTACCAGACAAACGTACACTTTTTAACTTAGAGTGACACTGTTTTATGTTTGGTACTTCATAGATACTTTATGATGCAATAAGGAACCGCGTAAAAATGAAGAAATTCACAGTAACCAAGCTTGTTAAACTTGCCCTTTTTTTATGCCTGTCCACCAGCCTCAGTCTGTCTAAGAAACTGCTAATCCATGATTCATTCTCCATTTCCAAAGTACTTCTGTTTCCTGTTAAGTTCCATTTTTATAGTTATAGGTTTTTCTGTTTAGGTTGTATAAACTGTGTGCTTAATCTTGTGTTATGAATGTTGACTTTTTCATGCTGTGTCCTGTAGTCTTTTCAGTTGGTTTTGTTATCATTAGCCAGTTATCAGCTTTGTTATCATTAGCTGGAGCTGACTGACACTTTCTTGCACCATGTAATGAATCAGGGAGGGTTCGTTTGTGTTGCGACAGAAACAGCATCATTACCAAAGAACATCTGAGGAAAAGTCCTTTTCTGTGTGTCGTGTATTGACAAGGATAGATAAGGTGAGATGTGGTGGAGTATTTGATGAGTAAATACTGCAGCTGATGGCTGAATTCCTCTGAGTCGTGTGACCAGCAGTGATAGACAACATGTGCAGACTTTTGCAATATTGGTTTCACAATACAATAACAATATTTTTTTGGAGGCTCTCGTTCTGTCTTTCACAAACACCTCTCTGTTTCACCCTTTCTGTCTCTCTCTTTCTATGTGTGTGTGTGTGAGAGAGAGAGAGAGAGAGAGAGAGAGAGAGAGAGAGTGTGATCCTGAAGTGATTAGAGGAGTGTAGTAATGTCAGGAATGTGGACAGAAGGAGGGAGCTCTCTCTTTAGAGGTGTCCCCAGTCAAACCACAAACACTACATCTCTTGTTTTGTCACATCCCTCCTTCTCATGTATTTCAAAATAATTGGGTATCAGATGGGTTCTTTTATGCTATTTCCACACCATGCAGTTAATAATAAGCACAATCATTGCACCATGTGTAGTTTAATGAAAATAAAACTTTTGGAGAATAGATAATATCTGACTGTGTTGAGCAAGCCTCAAAAATGTATCATCACAAACCTCTCATTTCACAATTATAGTTTTCAAGCAGCAAATATACATGCTGGTACCCATAAAGTAGTGCTGGAGGATTAATGGCACTAAAATCACAATTTTAATTCATACCTCAGAGCGATCTCTTTCTTAAATGCCAATTCTGATTGCAGTATTTGCGTGAGCGAAGGGATTGTCGACATCAAACCAAGCATTTCTAATTTCCTTATGCAGTTACATCAGTAAATGACAGCGTTAAACCACAGATGGAGCAGAAACAACATGTGAGAGAGACGAGCAGCTTTAAGGAGATCCACAAAATTAGGTACGAAGGAATCAGAATCAAGGAAAACAAGTGGTGGAATATAAGAGAATATATAATAAGAGAACATGTGATTATAAGTTCATTTCTATTCATTTTCAGATTTAAACATGACGCCAGTGAAAATCACGTTCATGCAAGAAATGTTTTGCACCATCGCAGGCTAACGTCATGAATTCTAACCACCTGAGAATCCAGTACAAAATAATGATGAAACTATTGAAGCCATGAAAACTAGCAGGACTTTTCTATCAGGAGCCTCATACAGGTCATTCCCGACCTTCACTAAAAACGTGATTTAGAGCTGAAAGCAAATCTGTATGCTTACTAGGTGTAATTGGTGCTCACCATGAAAGCAGAACTACTGTCGGCCCACAAAACATCTGCTTTCCTCTGCACTTTCCAAGCACCATAATCACTCACCCAAGTTGAAACAAACCATGGTTTTGAAGAAATTTACGCAAAAGCAAACCTAATCATGTCCAACATGTCTTTTGTTTAAAGAATGTGACCAGATGAATAATTTAATCTGCAATACTAGAACTATTCTTAAATTAGTCTATAAATTAGCCTGGTAGCTCCTTATTACCAGTTACCTATGTAGCATGTAAGTGTTGGAAAAATACATTGCTGGCTACTTTACAATATTGAGAAAGGAAGTAGGTTACTGTTATGCTGTGTATGTTCCAGGCTGCCCTGTAGAGTCAAGTGGAACTGGACCCTTGGGCGTCTGGAACAAGAAGTGCAAAACAAAGTAAATGTTAGTCATGAATTATGTTTGCACAGTCTCTGAATCAGTGTGTGTCACTGAGTGTTGTGTGTGTGTGTGTGTGTATGCTTGTGCTAGTGTGTATACTCAGTGCCTTGCCAGCAGCCCTCATGTCTGTGTTTCCATGGTTGCTGTTGACACAGTGTGTGGGGGGGTTGTGAGTGTGTGAGCAGGGTGTGTTTATCTGTTTCTCTCGCTTGTCCCTCACCAGCTTAGAGTCAGGGTCTGAACATTTTCAAATGTAGTCTGCAGACACAGATTCATTCAGCCAACTTCAAGACTATGAAAGCTGTGGACTGATCCAAAAGCACCTGTTTGGATCATTCCACAGGTAAACAGGTTCATTGGTAACAGGTGATAGTATCATGATTGGGTGTGAAAGGTTCATCCTGGAAAGACTCAGTCGTTCACAAGAGAGGATGGAGAGAGGTTCAACCCCTGTCAAACACAGGATTGTTTATAGGAGATTAATACATGAGCTCAGGAATACTTTCCTTTGACAGTAAACATAGTTAGTTTGCAAATGATTGCATTCTGTTTCACACAGCGTCCCAACTTTTTTGTTGAGTTGTAAAATGTTCATAGGAAAAATAATTGTATTGTTTGAGCTTTTTTTTGTTTAGTAATCTAAGTTTTAAATGTCAAGCCTACAAAGGTCCCATGTTCTTTTTAGCTTTTGTAATAAGTTGATTTAGATTCTGCAGAAAAATGGCAGATGGAAAATGCACTAGACAAATCCTTGTCAGTGTGTTATTGGGTTAAATATTTGTGACTGTGGGAGCCAAGCCCACATGGACTGTTGAGAAGCACCGCGGCAGATTATATGCACAAACCCCTCTCTGTTAGAAAATGACTGCCTCTACCTCCATAATAGCTACAGAGGTCAGCTCAGTGGAACGGTATATTCCCTACCTCACTCTCCAAGGCTTTGGTGTGGGTGACCTGACCTGTGACCTCTCCAATGACCTTCAGTGACCCCACAAGGAAGTCCCAAAATCCTATCCTGCAGAGGGAACACACCAGAGACACTTTGTCGACTGCTGACAGTTGCTGTAGCCATTTTTAAGTTCAGGTTGACATTCATATCGACGCTCACATTCTCTCTCTCTCTCTCTCTCTCTCTCTCTCTCTCTNCTCATTTTAAGCCTTTATCTGACTGTTGGAATTTTAATATTGAACTGTCAGACGACAATAATAGTGTCACTGTTCTAGTATCTGATTTTTGGTAATTTGGTTTTCTAACACTCAAGAGAAAGAGGCCCATTCCTGCCTTTAATATGATATACATGATTTGTCTGTGGTCTGATTCCTTCATCTGACTGAACACAGCCATGTTTAAGTAAAGAAGGAAAGTATGAACAAGGGTGAAGTCATGACTCTAAATGGTAATGATACCAAGTGAAGCCAAAAAATAGCCCTGTCCAAGAGACAACCTTGAACCTGGAGTTAGTTGTTTATGATTTAGTTTTATGATATTAGTTTTATACGTTTATTATTTGTTGTATTATTTTATTGCTTGAAGTGATGTCCCACTGTCTTTTCACCATGGTTAGTGGTTTGCACTGTTGAAAATTCCCATTTTAGGTCAGTGTGAGTGTGTCCGGCACTGGTTGTAATACAATACAGCGAACTGGAAATTAACTGTCACAATGCGAGTCCATTGTTTAAGCAGATGGAAGAACATGTTTTGTCTTCTTGTCTATTTCATTGGAAGAAACTTTCCGTGTTATGCAACTTTAATTTATTGCCATGTCTTGTTTTTATGTGTGTATCAGTGAGTGAAGGAAGAAGGGTGTGCTGGACTTTTTGTTCCATCCCTGTTGGAAGTTGTTGAAAAGTATGTTACAGTGCCCTTTTTTTTTTTAGCTCCAACCTGATTAATGTGACTCTAAATTTGACTCCTACATATGTTTAAATGCTTATTATTTTTCAGTTTAACTCAAACGAAATCAAGCATCAACAACACATTTGAGTATGTTACTCTGGACCTGCTAATAGTTAATAGCTCTGGTTTTAGGGTGGAGCAGTCTGTAACATAGCAATGTCTGTAATCAGGAGGAAGGATTGCGTGTGTTTCCTGTTAAGCACCCACCCTCTGCCCATTGTACCCCAGTCAATCAGCACCGGTTCCCAGTGGATGAGATTCCCAACAGAGCTAAGGACAGGTGACTTTTCTGCCGTCATTGTTCCGTTTTTGAAATGCCCTGGAAGCTTTAGATAAGGCCTGGTGAAATGTTTGGCTCATTATGTCATTCATTTCAGAACTCAGACAGCCTCTTGATAGAGACTGAATAGTTGAAATAAAGTGAGTGTGCTTTGAGTGATGAAAGCATTTCAGAGTGTCGCACTGTGCTGAATACAATTCACAACAATACACCACTGTGTTAAGACATTTCAAAAGCTGAGGCATTTTAGAAGCAAATCAAATCACCCACAATATTAGAAAAAGCTGGATTCAGATGGAAAACATGTGAATGAATGACTTTGGATGCTATATGCAGTTTGGCAGCCCCTTTCAGAGGATTTAGAGTTGGCCACCACTATGTATACAAACCCTCTCACACACACACGGACACAAAACAGCAGCTGCCAGCACCTAGTTTGGAGTTGAGGCTCCACTAGGTGTCTATTTGTAGAATGATGGAGTAATGTAGAAGACTGTTAGACTGAAGGGCTCGGAGACATGTTTCAGCTGGACACGCACACACACACACACACACACACACACACACACACACACACACACACACACACACATACACACACATAGATCTACGACATTTGACTCTTTATAGACTTCCGTATTCACTGCACATCCATTAGTTTTGCAGGATGAGCGCAGCAGCTGTTCTCTAATGGAGCTTCAAACATGTTTGTCTCACTGGAGTGTTTTTTTCCGGATCTGGTTTTATTTTGATTTTTTTTATGGTTTAGGAAGTGGTCATTAATTTTAGATCCCAGTTGAGTTTAACAACACAAAGAGCTATGATTTACCCTGGTGGGGGGGCATAGATTCATGGGATTAAAGGAATGCTTAGACCAATAAGTCATTTCTAGGACAATAAGATATTGTTGTAATTGTAACTCCAGACAGCTTCAAGAAGATGGATTAGGCTGATATTCAAGCTGTTCTGTTGACTTGATGACACATGCCATATTTCCGTTAAGTGCTGAGATTTAATCCTGTCAGGTGCCATTACTTCCAAAAATAAGCAGTCGAACAATCACATGACATGGTTTACCACTAAGAGTTTTAAAGTGTATTTGGAAGTGGTGAACTTGAATGTGTACAAAGACTAAGCAGACATTCTGCATTAAAGTTCAGATTCAGATCCCACCCAGTGTAGCATTGATCTGCATCAGGGGGGCCACACTGACGAGACAATGTCTGGCTCCAATTTCAGCTTCTCTGTGTGAGTCTAAACATACAGCTGCTTGATTTCTTATGTTTATACAAGGACTGCAATAAACAGTAATTTGTTATCTGTTCATTTGGAATCTTTACTACTTTTGCTTCTCCGCTCTCCTGTGTGACATTCCTACTTTGCGCAATCCTGAATTGGAGCCACGTTGTTATATCTCCCAGAAAGCTGAGAGCTCCAGCTGTTTAACACACACATGTAGACTGATAGCATTGGTAGATACAAGCCACAGCTACAGTGTGTATGTGTATGTGTGTATATGTGTGTGTGTGTGTGTGTGAGATGGCACAGTGACCTCTGTCTGCAGAGGCGTCAGGGTCGGCTCTTTAATTTCACTAACCTGCCCAAGAATAGACAGTGAGTGTGACAGGAGGGGAGACTGAGTGTGTGTGTGTGTGAGAAGAGTTGATGTGGGAGTGAGAGAAAGAGGGAGTGTGTGTGAGAGTGAGAGAGAGGGAGAGTACTCCCAGCGCAGTCTGATCAGTGTTTCAGTCTCCTTCTTGCTATGTGGATTACAGCTCCCATCGCGTCCTGGATTGCCATTCCCATTACTGGAAACTTAGAAGCACAGGGGATTTCTGTCAGAGTGGTTTGATTTGTTTTTGGCAGCAACTTTTGCAGTTAATTGGGACTATTGTGGATGAGTATGGAGATGAATGGTCGTGCCCTGCCACCATCAATACCTGAGGATGGAGAAGCTCCAGACCATGTTACTCATTGGGAGATGAACGGTTACCACCAGAGGCTTCAGGCCGGTGATGGAGGAGAGGCTGAGCTCCCGGTGTCCAAGTCCCAGAGACGAAAGAGTGATGTCAAAGTCTATAAGGAGTTTTGTGATTTTTATGCTCGCTTGTAAGTACTCCATTTAGTAGGCAGGTGTTAAAGCACAGGAATTGGTTGTTACTCACTTGACATTTCCTATAAAAGGAAAACAATTGTATACTTAGTGAATATTTATTATTATTATTACTTATATAAATGAGATGTTTATGTTTTCTATTTAACACAATGGTCGTGTGTTGAGACTCAGGGACACACCTCCACTTTTATCATAGTCACCATCCTCCAAAAACTAACTACTAACTACTAATTAACCTGTGAGCATGTGTGACAGAGCGTAATCCAGGACAGGAGTTGTGATTTGACTCCCCTCACTTGGTTGTGTGATGAAAGTGATTGAAGGTCGATTTCCATCACAGATTAAGAATGATACATTTTAGTAGCTGACCTTCCAATTGAACTGATAATAGTGCTGAAAAAATGGCTATGATATTCTAGTAGCTGGGTTTACCAGACAGTTTGATGTGTGCAATCTGCCTTAGGTGCCACATTTGTGCAGGGACGGGTCTGAGGAGGGAGCACACAGGAAGGGCTATTTTTGTGCCAAGGGGGAGTTGTTATGCAAAGTAGAATATGTCAGCTGGCATCCCAAGTATGTGAGCATGAGGGACAGGATGGCTAAATATACATTCTGTATTTCTGACTAATGTGGCCTCATCATTGGCTGTAGGACGTGGGGTCACCCACAGGCTCGTGAAGGGACATTATGGAGCCTTGTGTTTTCTTTCTCATTAAGACAAAAAAGTCAAAAGTTTGTGTGAAGACATTAGAATCAGGGAGAAATTAAAGACCCTATGTGTGAAAATTTCTGACTTTAATGACTCCCAGTGGTAAAATATTTTTTTCCACCACAGACACATTTTTATAAATTTGGTACATTCAGATCTATAACCTTGTCCATGTCGATCAGTATGATTTGAATGTACATTGTTACACAGTCTTCTGAGCCGAACAAAGCCAAAGTGTTCAATAATGACTTTTATATACCTAAAATGGTTGGTCAAACTAGTTTGAAGGGGAGGAACTTTAGACTCCTCAGTGCTCAGGGAAGATATTGACTTATCTTTGAATATTCAGTCAGCAATATCTGGCTCTAAGGTTTCAAATTTTTTATATTGTCATGAGTTGTACAATGTCTGTCAGCGTCTTTAAATGTACAGACCACAGAGAACAGAGGAGAACGAATTAGAGGAGATGCAAAACAAGTGGAGACCAGAGGAGGGAGGAAGGTATTCATAACAGAAGTCCGCATCCTCTCCTTTTGCTGACAACTAGCCTCCATTTATAGTCACAGAGCAGCATGGTGGGGTTAACAAGATGGAACGAGATGGAGTCATATGTAATTTTTTTTTTTTTTTACGAAAGCTGCTCCCAGACCACTTTTGTCTGTCTGGTTACAATGCTTGAAACTTATATTCTTTCATTTATTTATATTATGGGGATGGGATCTTGCCCTCTAGCCCTCCAATGGAATGGAATTTGGCCATTCCATTGGGTTTAATGAAGAAAACCTATTACATTTTAGTCCTCCAACTGCTTGCTGGCCTGTCTCTCACTCATGCTGGGTGCTAGAGGCAGATAGGAGGGTGGAAATGCCTAAGGGATGTATCACTTCCTCTGGCAAATTTGGACAGGGCAGGGCTGTCAGTGCGTGTGATATCAGGCCAGACAGGGTATATAGAACAATATGCATTTGATAAGCTTGTGAGGAGTGGACCCAGATGAAAGCTGTGTGTATTCCTACATCTTGTTTCAATATAGTCAGTGTGTTAATGTGCCGGTTTCCCTTGTTTGTAGTGCAGATTGTTAAACACATTTGGTAGAACTTAGATGTGCATTGTTTAAATGATGAACAGTTTAGAGTAAAGGATGATCAGTGTGTCTGGGAGAGATTTTGGAATTCTTGTTTATTCCCAAGGTAATCTAACTAAGTTAATATGAGCAGATGGCATCACTCCATAAAAATCTTCCATGGTGCTGCTGTGTGTCTGAGTGTTGCCTGGATACTACTTTGGTATTTTGACCTTTCAAACAAAGCAGAGAAGCCAGGATGGTCCCACCATTATCTTTACCTTTTTCCTTTTCTGTCTGCAATATGCTCCCATTTACTTCTGGACTGTTTCAGGTATTAAGCAGCCTTGTTATTGGGTTCATCAGCATCGGCACTTTTGCCGTGATTAATTAGTATGTCGCCGATTGGTACATTGGCTGCTTATGCTTGTTTCAGAACAGCTTGATTATTTTGCTTTCAATTTTGTTTTTTGGAGTCCTCATTATTGTCAGTATCATGGATTTAGATGGATTAAATGTTTTTTTTCTAAGACTAAAAGCTAGTGAACTAGTACAAGTGAACTCGTAAAAACTATTAAAACCATGATGATGTGACATGTGTTGGTGTCTGTATCAAACAAGCATGTTTTTGTTGGCCAAGGCATCTATCCATCACTACGGTGTTTCATTATACTGCTGCGTTGTTTATTAAAAAATTGCTGCTGTGATTAACATTTGTGACGGTGAGCAGAAAAAAGGACCAAAATAAACATGGAGCCGGTGGCAGGTTTTTGGGTGTGACCACATCTGTGCTGCAGGTTCTGGCATCAGCACATCCAACGGAAAAAATAATTAGCCGTTGATATATTATAGTCATGTTTTGCAGAGAGGCAATAAAACAATTCTGAGTGTTTAATGAAAGGGCTACGCATAAGACATACTGTATGAACTGATTGGCTGCATGTGTCATACTAACCCTTGCTCTCACTGCTGAAACAGTGCAGATGGAATAAATGCTAACTTCAGCTTGTCTCTCAAAAGACAACATGCAGGTTCCACACCTCACTGATCCCCACACCCTGATCAGCGGAGCCAAAATAAACCCAAAGCAAGATATTGTGTGTCTGTCTATGTGTGTGTGTGTGTGTGTGTGTGCATGGGCCGATGACCTCTTACATCACATTTTCCTCTCCTCTCCTCTTCTCTCCTTGTACTGAGTACATCTCCCAGCTGTTTTCATGGCAGGAGAAACGTGAGATAGATGTTAGAATATTAGAGTTAGGTGTGTCCTGACATGACCCTGGTAGTTTCCATTATCCATCTGCCTCTAACTCATTGATATTCCTAAAGAAATAGGACTCAGGGAAACAAATTGCCAATGCAAGAAGAAATTAAAACAGATTGAAGATAACTGAGATATATACTACACATATAATATGTGAAATATTAGATTATATTAGTGAACAACAAGGCTTTTTATCAACAAATATTAAAATCATAAAACAAATCGTTACCACATTAAAAGTTATGCTGATATGATAATGATGTCTCTATGAGAAATTTCAGGTTGAACCGAGGTTTTACAAGTTAAAGAACATCTGAAAAAAATGCAATAATTTAAAAAGTGCACCATTAACCACACCAACTGAAAAAGAATGAAATATACTGTAATTTGGATACAGTGAATATATTTAATTTCACTGACAAACCTTACAGCAAATGCCACTTTATGCTCTGTAGTACTGTTTGCAATATGATTCATTTTGTTGTGAAAATACTCCCTACTTCTACTAATTTTATGAAATGTTTTCAGTGCCTGAGTATTTTGACTGTCTAAGTTCACCCTGATGCTGATTCTGATATTTCTTCCTCTCAGCAACATGGCCAATGCTCTGGCCAACGCCATGTGTGAGCGCTGCAAGAGCGGCTTCGCCCCGGCCGAGAAGATAGTGAACAGCAACGGGGAACTTTACCACGAGCAGTGCTTTGTGTGCGCCCAGTGTTTCCAGCAGTTCCCAGAAGGACTCTTCTATGAGGTAACACTTTTTCCTCTTCATTTCACCATCCAATAAAGGATACATGATTCAGTAACTGACAGGTTTAAACACACCTAGATGACAGTGGATTACAGAGAACTTGGGCATCGCTAGTGGTTTAGACTTTTATAGCCAGTATGATTCAGTGAAAAATTACTCTGATTGATGCCTAAAAGACAATGAAGCATACAACTGCCTTCAGAGCTGCACATGTGTATTTGCTGAGAGCCCTGCAGTTAAGTTCAAAGCACCATGGCCATTATAGCATGTGTGAACAGGTCAATGGGTTCACACATTCCTTTAACACAAATCCTTGTTGAGGTAAATAAAGAGACCTTAATGCAGTACTGAATTATTAGACACCAGCTTCCAGTAAGCTGTTTGCTTACCAGCATTGACACAAGGCCAGTTGTCTCTCCGCCAGGGCCCTGAGCGCCTGATGCTTCTCTGTTTAGTCAGTCTATCAAAGAGAAGTTGTCTCTGATGCTGCAATCAATATAAACATCAAGGGCGTTACATTAACCTTCGATCACCTGTAAATAATTCTACCTTTTGCCATAAATAAATTACACTCAAGTGTTTTACAACAGGTTAGAGTCTTTTTACATTTGTTTGTTTTGCTGATGTTTTTGAGCACTACATATTTATTAGTTAAAATGTATTTTTGCTGTGTATAAATTCTAAAGAGGCGGTTTTTGATATTCTAAGAGTATGTGTCATATTAAGTGATGCTTTTGTACAGAAAATTTGAAGCCCTTATGCACTGTTGACTGTTTGGAATACAGCAGTGTTCATACAGTGCAGCATATAGCCACACTTGCACAGACTAGTATCACATGGGGACTTGTGACTCGGGACATATGATTTTGATATTTAACCCCACATCTGCATTTTGTGCTGCACACAAAGAGATAAAAATGAAATAAAGAAAGATCAACCACTTCTTGCTAAATAATGCCATGCACATCACCCATCTTTCATCAAATCATCATCATCAGTTTTACAGTGCCAGGCAAATTGGAGTTCCAGCAACGCCTGAAGGCCTCATCAAAATCGTTCTCCTCCCCCTTTGCTTTCTCAGTGTTACTGACTAATATTTTACAGCTGCCGTCATTCAACTGTGGTCACTGAGTCATATTTGTAGCTGGGTAACAAAAACACATTGGTGTTGCCTTTTTTGATAACATAGTGTTCTATTAGTAAGAATATTAGGATGTTTTCATGCATATAAAGGCTCGGGAGATTTTTTATTTATTTATTGTATTGTTAATGTTATTGCCATTGTGTGAATGCACAGCTGTGCGCTTTAATTAATTGTATGCAAATTGTTTACATTCCGTCGACAGTTTGAAGGCAGGAAATACTGTGAGCATGACTTCCAGATGCTGTTTGCTCCCTGCTGCCACCAGTGTGGTAAGTAAAGGAACTACAGTAACAAAATAAATACCATCAATCTGCTTTCTTTACCTGGCCCCACTGGTTCAAGGTCATATGAAGCTTTCTATGCCTTTTAAACAATAAGTAATCACCGTTTGCTTCAATAATCTTTACTCTTCTCTAAGGTGAGTTCATCATTGGCCGTGTGATCAAGGCTATGAACAACAGTTGGCATCCAGATTGTTTCTGCTGTGATATCTGCCAGGCTGTGCTCGCCGATGTTGGATTTGTTAAGAATGCTGGAAGGTCAGTTTGTCCACAACCAGTCAGTGTCATTCCACCATCATCACTTCATGTCTGCTATGATGAAAGATGATGTTTTCTATGATGCTGTTTTATCTGGTACCAGGGTTTCTACTTCTAACCCTTTCACCCATGTCAAACATCCTCAAGACCTTCACCTCCTTTTAACTGTCTCGCCTCAAAATTAGGGATGAAAAGTGTCAGCTGACGTGAAAACCAGTCTTAAGAGAGAAATATAATGTAGTCCTCTGTTCTATACTATACTTTTTGTCAGGATCAGATGCTGAGCAGGAAAACTAAATCAAGTTTTAAGTTCTTTTAAGAATAGTTTCACATTTTTCAAGTCTGTGTTTAAACAATACCCACATGCCCATATGTACATTAAAATAGTTTTTGCTCACTGTAATTGTTCCTCCTGTTCATCCTGGCCTTGAAGACTCTTTTTAAGGCAATTTCAATGTAGTAATATTTATTTATTTAATTCATTAGATTTATCAGAAATTTAGTTTTTGGAACCTGGTAGAACCTATTCAAGAGCATTTGGAGACAAAATTCACAGTCCTCATTCTTCTAAAGTTTATCTGAAGCTCATATGAGGCTTCAGGAGTCTGAGTAAGACAAAACAGGAGGAATGATTACAACGACCTATAACACTTTAAATTTTAGTATGGACGTCTAAATATTGTGACAAGATGGACTTGAAGAATGTGAACCCCTCCTTTAACTTTTGGTGAAGAAATCTGGCTTTATAAATCTTTGACCAGGACTTGCTTTGGGTGAGGTTTCTGGAGGATGATAGTTAACAGTGCTGTTTGTTTTGTGGCTTTTGTGGCATGGCTGTGCAAATCAAAGGATCCTTGAAGAACTACAACAACTATCTAATCAAGTATCCCTGTGTCTGTCTTTTGTTTGTTGTTTCTCATCTGTTCCTCACTCTCCCATCAGGCACCTGTGTCGTCCATGTCACAACAGAGAGAAAGCTCGAGGCCTTGGCAAGTACATCTGTCAGAAGTGTCACGCCATTATCGAGGAGCAGCCTCTGCTGTTCAAGAATGATCCCTACCACCCTGATCACTTCAACTGCAACAACTGCGGGTAAGCATGCACACACATAAACCTGGCCAGTGTGTCAGTCTCACAAATCATTCAGAGCATGGTGGCAGCAGAAGGACCAGAGGCTACAGTGGATGGTGGGTGCAAGCTGCGTCAGGTTGTGAAAACATACTTACCCACAGATAGATGTCTTTTAATTCCCGTCCAGACTCACGTGCCTTTTGTGTAGCAGACATGATGCTGACAAGTTTACACTCACTTTGATGTAAAGATCCAGTGGCTTGAATTGAGATAACACAGATCATCCATGATTATCATAGCTTATATATTTGTTGCAATTCTAATTCAGTCATTAAATGTTCTTATTGTGAGAACCTCACAGAGATCCAACAAAATAGGTTACAAGTGCATCATCTATAGAACAAGTACTCATTCAGCACTGTCATTCTGCCACAAAGTGATGGACCGAAGACTGCTCTCTGGTGGACAATCTATGTAACTGTAATTGTATGTGCATATGCAGTGATCTGACTCAGCGAAAGTGCCTAATGACAAAATAAGCATTATTTCCTTTTTTTTTTTTTGTTAAAACCTGAATTGTTTGCATCAATTATTTACTGTGTATAGACACACCACTATGAAATTATTTGCATTTGCTCTATGTTGTCATCCATCAGTCAAAGCAGAGCTGATCTAGTTTAATTCACCTCCGTCTCTGCAGTAAGGAGCTGACGGCTGATGCCAGGGAGCTGAAGGGAGAGCTCTACTGTCTGCCCTGCCATGACAAGATGGGCGTCCCCATCTGCGGAGCCTGTAGGAGACCCATCGAGGGCCGAGTGGTTAATGCCATGGGCAAGCAGTGGCATGTGGAGGTGCGATGTTAAACTGTACCACTTTTGAATGTCTACTTAGATTTTCTACATTGGATTCAAACTCAGATTGAAGATGAATGCGTCCTTTTGTATGATTTGTCTGTCAGAGGTTCCCAATATTTATAATAGTTCTTAAATGAATTTCCTGCTTAAATTGTACACATTTAATCTGAAAGTAACTGTTCATTCAAGAGAATATGTCTATAGCCTTTGTTTTCTCTGTTCTTTTTTTCTTCATTTCATTCCAATGAGTTCACTTTATTCTGTGCCATATGTATGACTCATACCTTTACCAGCTTTATCTCCACAGTTATGTTCCGTTCTCTCCATCTCTGAGCTGCGTGCATCATTCCTCCGTTATCTGTCTGCCTCTGTGTTATTTTCTCTGTGGCATCCCTCCACCACCTATCTTCATCTTTTATCCTGTCTCTCCACATTTTACCACCATTCTCCTGTCTTCCCTCCTCCACATGTAGCATCATGTGTGCACTGTGTGTGAGCGCCCATTTCAGGGCCACCCGTTTTATGAGCGAGGTGGTCGTGCCTATTGTGAGAGACACTTTGACATGGTGAGGGGATTAAGGATTGGCCTGACGTTGACTGCTGCCCCGCGTCTCACTCCTCCCTGCATCGCGAGAATCTCCCAGCTTCTGTACAAGGGTTACACTAATAAGTTCACCAGTCCATGTCCAGAGCAAATCTTGACTTCTTACGGTCCAGATTGCCATAAACTTTTGTCTTGATGCCAGGTCAAATGAGACACTTTTCCTAATACAACATTTATATTGCACTTGAAAAAATGAAAAGGCATGAAGTTTGAGGCTTTTTATACCCTACAAGAATAAAATTATGGGAAATAACTGAATGTTGGCAGAAATAACTGGCTATCAAAATAAACTTTCATTTGGCTTTTAAAAGCCCATATTGGTGTAACCCTGCTCTGTCATACTCACCCATGGTGACCTAGTATACAGACACATGAGAAGTCCTCATTCAGTTATTTGTGAGGGCTTAAATGGGCTTTATCAAAAATAATGTACATTCCCCTATAATTCCTTTCATCCCCTACTATTCTTCACATGTCTGTTTGGAGGATTAGTGCTCCCTCTAGAGCTCACTCCGTCCACCTTCTCTACTGTCTGTACTCTGTGACAGGACATCTGGCTGAACTGATCCTGTTGTGGTCTGACCTGATAATGTCTGAGCCAGACTTTATTGCTGCCTGAATGTGATAATGTACTGACTGATGGCTGTGCTAACCATGTGTGCTTGGCCGTGGGTTTGTTTGCAGCATTTTGTGTGTGCTAAGTGTGAGAAACCCTTCCTGGGACACCGTCACTACGAACGCAAGGGTCTGGCCTACTGTGAAACACACTATAACCAGGTAACGCTCAACACCATTGGGAAAGTTTATGCCGAACCACAAATAGAAATTGAAACATCCTGCTGTATTTTGCCTGTCATGAAGTATCTCCTCCTCTGGCTCCATTTGTAGTTTGCAAGTCATCAACAAAACAAACTCAACTCTCAGTATCATAGTCTAGATTAAGGACTGTGCATTCTAGTGATGAGAAGGGGTGGTAATGTGGGAAAAATAAAATTTGAAATGTGCAGCAATGCTTTGCAATCCAACTTCCAATCAGGATTTTTTTCACCATTTTGCACATAAATTAACTATTTCGATACATTTTGCAGTTAATTCTTACTGAATTGCAACAACTGGCAGATATGTGAAAACCAAAAAAAAGCAAAGGGTGAGCCACACACATTGTTCTGGTAAATGTGAGGCACTCTAGGGGAGATATTCTACTTGTTCCTAGTACAGTTTTCTTTGTCACATATAGTAATATATCAGTACAAAACTGCATATGTTACAGTAGCGTCAGCAGAATAACACTTCAGCAAGTTTTTCAACTAGTTACAGTTGGCACCATTTTTTTTTGAAAAGTTAGTGTTAATAACTCAGTAAGAGAAAAAGAAAGATTTAGTGTGATTCTCATTGTGATTGATGCTGCATCACAAAGTCAATGTAATGACTCCACCTAGTGTTGTACTTTTGCATTCAGGGAAGTTTACAAAAGGCCTCTGTAGCCTCTGTGCTTCTTTGCATGTTTTCTGAACTCAGCATGATACATGATAAAGACTGATAGTGCTGCATTGTGCTGCATAATTTCATAACTCATAAGACGTGTCACTGTGTTGCTGACTCTCTGTTTCTCTCCCCTCGTCACACTCAGCTGTTTGGAGATGTTTGCTACCACTGCAACCGTGTTATCGAAGGAGATGGTGAGAAAACTTACTTTGATTGAAAATACATAATGGTTGTGCAGAATTGTTAACATTAGTGTTTTATCACTTTTATACTCCTTCTTTTTATATGACGTTCACTGTTTGGCACAGTCGCCCTTGCTAATGAGTTTCTGGCTTAAGCCAACTCTTTTTAGTCATATGATGATCATCTGGGACAGTGTGACAATATCTCATGTGACAGTGTATTTTTCTATCATTGTCAGTGGTGTCTGCCCTCAACAAGGCCTGGTGTGTCAACTGTTTTGCCTGCTCTACCTGCAACACCAAGCTCACCCTCAAGTAAGTGATGAACAAGTCTAAGAGACACAATGTTAATAATTATCACTGTGGAGTTCAATCAGTCCACACATTTTAACCCACATCTTCTACTCATTTGGTATTTATATATTTGTATATACAGAAATTCACGTGTGAATTGGCCAAGCTCTCTCTTTGCTTGTCGTTTTTCTATTTCACAACTACTCTGCATGACTATTTGCTGCTCTTAACTGTCTGTTTTTCAGTTCATGTTCACCTTTCTCTTGTAATCCTCTGTTTCTGTGGGCTTGTTTCTCCACCTCTCCTCCTTTTCATCGTCCCTCTTCTTTGTCCTCTTGTATGCTTCTCTCACTTTTCCTTCCCCTGCCCTCTCTCCGACATTATCCTCTCCTCCTCCTCCTACCTTTTCTTTTTTCCCTCCACATCCTTCTATTTCTTGCCTCCTCGCTGTCTCTCTCCTCCTCTCCCACTGCCCTTCATCTTCTCTTCCCCTTTCTTTTACACCCTCTCTCCCTCCTCCCTGCTCTGTCAGGGATAAGTTTGTGGAGGTGGATCTGAAGCCGGTGTGTAAGCACTGCTACGAACGCCTGCCGGACGACATGAAACGGCGGCTGGCCAAGCGTGAACGCGACTCGAAAGAGAAGAAGAAGAAATTATTGATACCCATGTGTCTGTGATCCTCTCTTTCTTCTTTCTCCTCGCTTCCACTGTTCTTCCTTTGGTCAGTTTCCACCTTCTTTTCTTTCTGTTTCTGTTCTTTTGCTGATTCATTGTCATCTTGTTTCAAACATACTCCATGCCACTCTTCTTCCTTATATCACTGTTATACTTAGTCCACCTGGCTCTCAAGTTCAAATAATGAAAGCAGACATCATAGCCTGAATATATTTAAGTGACTTAACACTGGTTTCAGTTCAACACTCATCAGGATTAAGGCTGGTACTCTAGTAAACCCCACTATACAAACAGGAAAATCAGATCAGTCACATGGTGAAGGGAATGCCTTGTTTCCTGGGTCTCTTAGCCTGTCTGGGCGTAAAGGGTAAAGCCTTAATCGCTTCCAACAGCTTTCTGGCTGCAGCAGTGGAAGTGCTGAGGTCCCACCAGGTTTGACACATGCTCTGGTTCTGCCAGCGATTATCTGCTTTGGGAGGAAATGTCATCCAGGGCAGCTGTGGGGGAAGGTTTAGGGAACTTGCCAGTGTTAGTGGAATTAAAGGCATTTATTACAGAGAACAACCACTCAAGTGGTCATGGAGCACATTTTACCTCTGCCAAGGCTTCACAATTCTCAAAATGTGTTATTTCAAATATAATTTTTTTTTTTTTAAATGATTGATTTGTTCACTCAAGCAAGTGCAGTAGATCATGAAAAAATATTAAGAATGTTTAAAAATCTCCCAAACACCTACTTCCGGATCCACAAAAACACAAATAATTTGTTTTAATTTTTCATCAGCTGTCTCTGAAATATGCTCCCTGATTCGACTGTGGTAGGGGAAATTTGTTGGACATCGTCTGTGTCTTTCTTTCCAAATGTCCTATATGTCTCCACTATATTTAAATATAAATGTCAATAATGGCTAAAACGAAGAATCTATATGAAGTATAAAGTATAAAAAGAATAAAAAATGTTATTTTTAACTTTATCCACACTGTGTATAAAGAAGAAAAGGACAGAGATCAATATGACAGTGTTACAGACATTTGGCATCCACAAGTTTCACTTTTGACCACAGTTTTTTTTTTCTCAACACATGCATGTCTTCAGTTTATATGCTGTTTCAGTGGTTTTTTTGTAACAATATGAAATGTATGATTATCAGTGTTCTAGAGTGAAGCTGCACACCAACAGGTTGTTAAAACATTTCTTTTGCTACTAGACACTGACACAGATACGTACTGCACATACGTCTAACTTCTGACCTGTAACTGCAACTCTTTCTTCCACAGGAACAAGTTTGTGGAGTTTGACATGAAGCCTGTGTGTAAGAAGTGTTATGAGAAATTCCCTCTGGAGCTGAAGAAGAGGCTGAAGAAGCTGTCGGAAACTGTTGCACGGAAGTAAAACACACAGTTGAGCAGCTACAGAGAAGAAGGAGAAATAGATGAAAGCCTGAGGTGGCCATGCAAGTCACATTTCCAGAAATGACAATCGTATAAGAAGCCTTTTGTGTGTTTTATATAATTGGTATGTTAAATTTAGGTAGGTTATTTCAGTGGAACACTCCACTTTTTGCCATTTCATTTACAGACATTTCATGGAGCCTGAAACTGACAGATGGGTCAACAGACAGATTGTTGGTCAGTCAGTCAGTAGGTTTAACATTAAGCTGTTCAGTGCCTTTTGGCTCAAATACTGCACTGTATATTTTTCACATGCTTGCCTTATTTCACTATATATATATATATATTACACCTAAGACGAATTTCAAAATGACATATGAGCTTTAAGAGAAGAATAAAAAATGTCTTCACCGGCTGTTTAGCTGTTTGCCAACTTGTCTCATGTTGCCAAGCAGAACAGAGGACAAATGCCTTTGTTCAACTCATGTTACTGATACTCTATAATAACAGAGTAAACCCAAAGATAGTTCAGAATAATTTTATTGAATGTGTATATACCTAATATTTGCTGTTTTCCACCAACATGTCTATGTATTATTAATGTGTATTTTCTTTAATATTAGCAAAGTAAGTTTGTGTTTAGCTCTATAAAATTTGAAATTCTGTTTGCATTTACAGCTTATGCACCTCCTTAATGCTGCACTGGCGGTAGTAGACCTGTAGTATGTTGGATCACTTTGTTATGTGCTATGCATTTCATGTGTTAAACAATCTCTATGTGAACTGGTATTTACACTAGTTATCAGTTTATTAGGTCCACTTGTACAAACTAATATAACCCATTAGGTCCAATCCAAAGCCCTGAAATAAATCCAAAGTTTAAAATTGGCCAGTTTTTGTTTATCTACTCTCATTTAAAGTAAATACATAAGAGCAAATGTTAGACATCTTTCTCAATTCAACACCATAACAACATCTTAAAAATGCCCATCGACATGAAGCAACACCTCTGTCACACTGTCAACAACTGAACACAGTGAGCTTCACAGTAACAGGATTTATTGCATGGCAACTGGTACCTCTGTGTTACAACATGATGGCTTGTGGCATGTGCAGAGACCGGATGTGGGAGTAATGTTAGATGTTCGAACAAGCGTCTCTGCTGTTTGTAATCCAGAGAAAGTGATCCTCTTAGAGAGGTGTACCGACTTCCTCAGGGCTCAGACCCTATTAGGAAAGAAAGCCAACTGTTGTGAACCGGAAAAAATAACTTCCATTCTGAAAATGTTTCACTTGAGCAGTATTTAATCTTTTAACGCTTATCTTTTACACTAGTTTAACTGAAAAACACATTCCACTATTTAATGGAAATATATAGCCTGTGTTACTGGTGTGAATTCTAATACCTGCGCCACAACATTTCTCATGTGTCACGTAGAAGTAAAACTATCTGCTGGACTGTTCGGTGTGAAACAGAATTTCAGCTCACCTAAAAATAGTCCAGTGGATGGTTTTATTTGATATGTTACTACCTGGGAGAAAGCACTCCACACAGACAGACACTGCTTTTATACTGTATTTTATCTTCACAATGCTTGTCAAGAGACAATATTTATTCATGTAAACACACCAAAGTACATGGGCCAGACATGAATGGAGGGTTATTTTTCAATACATCTAAAATAATTCTGTCAACTCATCTGAATAAACATGTCAATGCAACCAGTGTGAATTTACTCATTGTTTTTTATTTAAAATTTCTCACCTCTCTCAAAGGTTGCATGTTATTTTGCAGGTTTAGGATTCACAGGTCATTTAATTACATACATACAAGATCAAATACACATAATTAATCACATTTACAGGCTATTTTTTGTTATTTAAAAAATTTTTTTTTAGCAAATTTGTTCTACTCCAAAAGTAAAATATTTGTGCTCACTCAAGCTAAAGTATGATTCCTTGAAACAATTACATGTGTGGAGTCGGTGTTGTGGTTCTTTACCCTCATTTAAGCACAGATCACACTGACATAGAGAACGTTACTGATTTTATAACACGTAATACACAATTATTGTCTGATCTGACCCTGATGGAGACAACATGCATGGTTTAATAAACACTTAAACAATGGAACTGGATTTTCATCTTTCCATTTTATTCTCTGTTAAAACATTTTAAAAAAAGAAAATGTTTAATGTTATTTGATTTGTGCTGTGTGGGATAATTACATTAGTTGTATTGCAGACTGTTTGAAATGAACCATTATATAAAGAGTCGGTGGTCCAGATGTTTCACCTCATTCATCCCACCAACCCTTCAAAATAAAGTGCGTCAGTGTGCGTCAAACCGAATACTCGCTTTTTATTGGCTAAAAAGCCTGATTCAAGAACGAACATGTGACCCTCTGCCATTTGAAGGTAATGCGACTGCGCAATAGCATCATGGGGAGTTAACGTTACCAAGTGACAGTCGGACCGATATTATTTAGTGAATTCTCGGTATTTTACGCCCCATAGTAAGTCGTTTCAAGAGTGTTTGTTTTTGGGAGCCATGCGGCGGAGTAAAGCTGAGGTGGACCGCTACGTTTCTTCCGTTCAGACTTCATCTCCTTCACTCAAAGAGGTAAGTTGAGCCGGCGGCTAATGCTAATGTTAGCAAGCCGCCGCCGTCATGTCAGACCAGCATGTGTCAGCCTGCCGGTATCAGGACATAACCGGAACAAATGGGCTCTAGTTGTGGGCTTAATCATCTTAAGCTGACGTCTAAACAGTCACCTTGGATGTTGTCTGTCTGGGTGACCGTTAACCATCCTCGGCAGGCAGCGCTAACGCTAGCTTCTGGTTAGCTCCTGTTAGCTCCGGTTGGCGCATGATGACGCCTCGTCGTGTCTCCTCTGCTCAGAAAATGCGCGGCATGAGGCTGAACAGCTAGTTAGCCTACATCCACCCTATTCAACTACTTCTAACTACAATTAATACAAGTTTTATACACATGAAACAACATGACTTCAACTGCCCCTTTAACCGGAATATGCACTGGTAACTCATGTATCGTAGCTGCACACCAAACTTCATTCAGATCTTCTGGCATTTAGCTTAAATACAGTTTGACTATCTGTAAACACAAGTTTCTGGACTGGTCTATCTCTACCTTAACATCAAAGTTGGACTAAAAACTTTCTGCATTGTTTATGGCAAGAAGGAGAGCAACATATCCTTATAAAAATGTAGTTTAGTTTATTTGACACTGTCATTACAGAAATGTATAGAGTGATAAAATGAAGTCCCAAATCACAGTATTTCCACTGCGGTCCTGATGCAAAGATATCAAAGTTGTGAAAGTCCAGGTCACTGGGTGACAAGATGCTACCAACACTGTGAATGTTTATGCTGTTATCAATAAAATCACTGCAACATTAAAACAAGGATTTAAAAAAATTCCATTACAATTCTAATCTTATGATTCAAAGTTTCCATCGATTAGATCCTTTTTAAAATTTAGGTGCTTGCTTATTAGCCTAAGGTGCAGAGGTAACTTATTTCAACTCCTGGCACCACTGAATCGAAATAACATGAAGGTGGAAATACCAGCTCTAGTCTGTTCATCAAGACAGGCTGTCAATAAATCATAAGTGAAAGATAATCCTAAAACCGTGTTTGATGATGTGTTGTTCACTTTTACCATAATACCATAACAGGACTCAGTGGTCATTTGCGTGCCAGTAAGACATATTGTCAATTAAATTTTTAACTCTTAGTGATGTTACACTTGTGCCTACTAACTAACATATAACAAGCAAGATGAAACTTGATTAAAATTGTTGAAAATATTCACTGATTTTTATCTTCAATGTTTTCTTTCTGCAGAAGCCAGTCAAAGGGTTTTTATTTGCTAAATTGTACTTTGAAGCAAAGGAATATGAACTTGCAAAAAGGTAAGCACACAAACTTCCCCGTCGATGACTGAATGTGTTATTTCTTCTCCAGAGGTCTCCATTACAATAGCAATAATCATTTTCCATGCTTTTCCTAGACATGTATCAGAGTATCTCAAAGTTCAGGAGAGGGATCCCAAAGCACACAAATTCCTTGGACAGCTCTATGAGAGAGAGGGAGACATCAACAAGGCAGTAGGATGTTACAAGGTAGGAAGAACATGTCTGTGGGGAAAAACACTGTAAAATAAGTGCTTTCTTAGTTCTTAGTTTCCCAGTTATAATCTGCCTTGAATGCTGCACTTAACTTTATTAATTGCAGGGTTGATGGTTTAAATTCTGGCTCCTCATGTCCACATGTGAGAGTGTCAGTGAACATGACACTGAACATGAAATTGCTCCACATGGCCAGACAGTCTGTGATTGATTGCATGTGGGTGAATGAGAGGCGTTCAGGTTGAAAAGTGCGATATAAGTGCGTTCCATGTTCCATCTTATTTAATAACAGTCAGATCAGGATGACCATTTAAAGCCAAGACGGTGAATCACTTAAGCAGTTCCTCAGGTTACCTTCACTTGAATCAACTTTACATTTATCACCACAGATATACAGGCAGTCTGTTAATATTTGTACACATTTTATTCTGCTCTTTCACAACATATTGGATTTAAAATCAAAGTGCCAATGATACACTTTAGAATGATAAATAATAAAAATGTTAAATTGATTCAGAAAGTTACACCAGTTCTGATGGAATAATTAACAATGGAAATTAATCTGAATGAGTACATTTAACAAACAACAGAGTTAACACTGCCCTTCGTTAATTACAATTGTTCTTGGATGTGCTTTTATCCAGTGCAAATGATGTTTGCATTAGTGCCCATTTGGCTGCCAGAATCTGACTCGCATAACATCCTAATTCATAAGCTTTCAGTTACTTTTTTCTTTTGATCGTACAGATTCCCTATTAAGACTGCGTGGCATAAATGTCTATCAGATTAAGATAAATCTGCACTTGTTTGTCTGAATGTAGCGGTCAGTGGACTTGAACCCAGCCCAGAGGGACCTGGTGCTGAAGGTGGCCGAGTTACTGGTCAGTAAAGAAGAATGTGACAGCAGAGCAGAGTTTTGGGTGGAGAAAGCTGCCAAGCTGCTGCCAGGAAACCCTGCAGTCTTTAACCTGAAGGTGAGGCTCCTTTTCATCTGAATCTCCAGTAAGACCTCCATTATGCACTGCATCAGTAAACTGTCGAAGTCATCTAATGCCACTTTTCAATATGTGTGTAACCAACAGCTGCCTAGATCACAGCCCCTCACTCTGTTGTCATTGTCTTAAATTTAATCTTGTAATTTTTTATGAGGGAGGAAGCAGGTGCATGTTAAGTAAAAGAGGAAAGGATGCCACACTCACTCTCTATGGTTTATCTATGCTGTTCTATGCAGGAGCGTTTGTTGAGTCGTCAGGGTCAGCAGGGATGGAACCGGTTGTTCGACCTCCTCCAGGCCGAGCTGGCAGCGAGGCCAGCTGACGCCCATGTGAACGTGAAGTTGGTTCAGCTGTTCTGTCAGGATGGACGGCTCGATGAAGCCGTTAAGCATTGCCTGGCTGCTGAGAAAAGGGGCATGCTGAGCCACAGTCTGGACTGGTACACAGTGGTATTGCACACACTGCAGGTGAGCATGGCAGAGCAGTAATGTACAGTATATTTAACAGGGTTGTACAGGATTCAAGTATACACTTTGAAAGCTTCTATGTTGTTAAATCTAACCAGTTTGACTTATAATATCGCTAAAAAGTGGATGACCTGTTTCAGGAATATCTAGCTCAGCCCAGCGTCTCTAGTAATGAGAAGATGTGTCGCCGCCTCCAGAGGGAGCTGCTATTGGCCCACTGCAGCCTGCTGAGGATCACGCTGTCTGGGAGCACGGTGCAGCCCAGCCTTGATGCCCTCAGAGGGTAGGTCAAATGAGGTCCTAGGATGTTTTAATACAAATTCTATAGACAAGTTGAATTCTTGAAATCAAATTGAATCATAAAGTCCACTTTATTTGTAGTTTGAATTTGTAATTTCTCTCAAGCCTCAGCTTCTTAATGTAGTTATAATTCCTGTCATCCTGTTCACAATTGGCTGTTTGAAGTTTCTGTACTTACAGAAAACATACAACATTCATATCTTTCATGTCATGCAGAAAGGCTTATGATTGGTGCAGTTAATTTTATGAAAATCAGCATTGACTTTTAAATATTTAAATGTGACATTTCAACCGTCCAAAGCATCTTCACAACTGCCAGGAACTGTGCTGTATATTAAACGGCGTGTTAACGTATGCTTGTTTTTTAAATAGTTTTGACGAAGCTATGCAGACACTGAGCAGCGTTGCTGGCCGCCACACAGATGACCTTTGTGAGGTGTTTGTGGAGATGAGAGGTCACCTCTACCTGCATGCTGCCACACTGCTGTTGAAGCTGGCTCAGGATCGCGAACAGACCTGGAGGGCCGTCATTGACCTAGCTGCACTCTGCTACCTGCTGGCATACCAGGTACCGACACTCCAACCAGTAGATTAGCCTGTCAGGAACGAGGCTAGCCTTTAATCAGCGCTATTAACAAATCTTCAAACACTTGAATACTTCAGTGTATGCTGGTTCTTTTCAATATTTTAACTTTTTACTTTAAATTTTTTTTTCTAAATTGCCTTGTTTTATTCAAGCTGCTTCTTGTCTTTAATAAAAGTTTTCTCCTTAAGCAAATGCTGCAAAAGTCTTATAGTAACTTTAGAATATAGACAGCTTTAGAAGTAATTTGTTTTGTTTGTCCTTCCACCAGGTCCCCAGACCAAAGGCTAAAGTGACCAAAAGAGACCAGTCAACACCACAACTTCTGGAGCTCCTGGCCAGCGATCGACAGAGTCAGGCTGGCCACATGTTGCTAAATCTGAGCACTGATTCATCCACCTTGATCAGAGAGGTCCGTCTGTGTGATCTGATTTAGTTTAAGTTTATAGCCTTTGCATGTGTAAAATATGACTTGTGTAACTGAGATTTTACGCCACAGATGCAAACATCATACTGCTCTCACAACCCAGACTTACAGACTAACACTGACATTATTTGTTTTGACATTCTGTCCATCATACAGCACTGACAAACTGATGTTTAATTTCTATGTTTAGAAACCAACATCATCATTTGATGTCTTCTGTGTGCAGGTTGTGGAGGCTTTTGGGAACCGTAGTGGTCAGGACTCTCTGTTTGAACTCCTCTTTGGACCACAGACCTCCACTGGATCTTCCTTTATTGCCAACGATAGCATCCGTTCCATTAACTCCACAGCTCCAGAGCTCTCTCAACTGGCCAAGTGGGATGCTGGTAAAAAAAAAAAAAAAAAAAAAAAAAATCTCTTCAGTTTTTATGTTTTTGTTTTCAATTCATACATTTACACTTAGATTTGCATGTGTTTGTGTTGATAGGGTAGCTCTGTATATAGATTGTTTCACTGGCAATCATGTCGTTTGACTTCATCATAAACATTTATTCATTCATTCATAAACATAGAAACTGAAATGAGGTCTTCAAAGAACACTTTCTTTACATTATCTCTATCTCTATTTACACTATCTCTAAAAGTGCAGGGCAGTTAATATTTTTTGTAACAAACAAAGAAAATTGCTCTTTTTCTGCATACAAACAACTGTTGTGACATTTTAAGTACTCCTACGTTGTAATAACTTTGTTGCCTCCTCCGTAGGCTCCATCCTGCTGCACGGCGGTGACTTACAACATCTAAGCTGGCTGGGGCTACAGTGGACCCTTCTGGCCCAAAGACCGGCCCTGCGGGACTGGCTGCAGCAACTCTTTCCTAGGCTGACTCTGGAAACTTCCAAACTGGACACCAACGCACCAGAGTCCATCTGCCTTCTGGACCTGGAGGTAGGTGGAAGCATGTGGGCTGGTTTGGTGGGTCCACATAACACAGGATGAAGCTTTGCAAGAGAAGTTTACACGTGGTTTTTCACTTAATATCTGATGGTCAGCACATCCGAAGAGTGTTATAAAATATATGAAGGAAGATTTAATGATGCATTTGAAGGTGTGAAATAAAAGGAAAATGTATTTATGCCATTAAAACACACAAAGATGAATAATGTGCAATAAACAGTTGGTTAAAAAGCAAAGATTTGGTAGATAGAATGTAGATAAATGGCATTTATGCTACTTAGTTCTTTGATTGTTTCTGAGATTTAACAAGTCTTCCAGAAAGTAAAACTGTCTTTTCTGGTTTGCTCCATCCAGGTATTTTTATATGGCGTGGTTTTCTGTAGCCACTGTCAGCTCCAGGAGACGGCGAAGATCAGCAGTGGAGTGAACCAGCAGCAGCAACAGCAGCTCTATGAGCCTCGCTGCCTCCCTCTTCCGCTCCTTCGCCTCTTGACCACTGACAGACAGAGGGAGTGGTGGGACGCCATCTACAGCCTCATTCACAAACAAGCAGCGTGAGTAAAACCAGGGTTAAAACAAAAAACTACAGTATGGTTTAAACTGTTAAAATAATTATATCGACCAAGTCTGACCTAATGGATATGACTGGATACCTTTGTCTACTCTAAAAAGAAATGTGTTTTGCCTCAACATTTTCCCAAAAGACTCTCCTTTCGGTATGCCAGGGACTTTTCATCATTTTGAAATCTCAGGGAAAATCATAGAAAGCAATTTACCAATGTGTTGACAACAGGATTAAACATTGAACCTTTGTGTGATAATGTTAACATAGTGCAGGATTGGCTGAGCAGGTGTGGGCACAAACATGAAATTTTCACTAGAGGAGTTGGATGCCTACCTGTCTATGGCAGCAACATAAACAGGCCAAAACAGAGCACTCGCTCATTTTAGTGTAAATATTATATGTGTCCTAGTATTCAGTGTTTTTGTTGAGTGTCACCTTGTTGTATGTATCCTTGTAGTCCTGGTATGTCAGCCAAACTGCGGATGATTGTGCAGCATGGACTGAGCACTCTGAGGGCCGGAGAGAAAAATGGGCTCCAACCAGCACTGGCCATCCATTGGGCTCAGTGTCTCAGCCAGACGGTACACACACACACACACACACACACACTCTCAAAGAAAGAGAGAGCTCTTTCTCGCACATGCACATATGCGCTGCTTCCATATGCTTAGTGGATAGCCAGCTAGACAAAGAAAGGAGGTGTTATCAATCTTGGGGTCTCAACCTCAGGTGGGGTTGCTTAACTAGCAGGTGGAGTTGCAGTATATTTGTAGTTCTAATATATCTGTTTGACTGGATTTTTACAGTATGCCAAACTCAGATTTACTCAAAACACTGCACACTAATAAAAACACAAAGTAACTCAAATTGTAATTGACAACTAAATCAAAAAGTCTAGTAGGAAACTTTATTATATTAACTTTTATTTTAATCAAATAGTTTTTACATTTTACATTAAATTGTATTTAAATATCGAGTAATTTACATCAGGGGTATTTGTTGAAATAGTGGCATTAGAATGGGTCAGAGGCTTTCACAACCCAAGTTTTTCTCAGGCGTGGAATGGCCCCAGACAATCTAGCTGGCTACTTTTCCCACTGCTCCATATCCTTCTGGAAAGTCCTGCTAAAGCATCAAGTTACAGTAGATAACTTCTTTGTTCGATACATTACACAGTATTATCCTATGGCATAACACTTTAATGATCCCAGATTATTGATGGATTAATGTGCAATGGGATGAAAGCATCGTAGTATGCCATAGCATAAGGGTAGAGGAAAACAAGGTGTGGAGGTGGACAGGTGTATGTGTTACATTAACATCAATATAATGATCTTCATTAATTTGAAACATAGATAATAAGACGGTCAGCGAGAAAGGGGACCAGATCAGTTGTGGGTGGCAGTCAAGCTCTCAGACATGTGGCACAGCCAGAAAAATAGCACCTACATGCACACACACGCCTTTCACACATGCCTTTCCACCTGCTCCTTTCTGTCACTTACTCGATGTCTGTTAAATGTGATGAAGATTAAGATATCCAAACAGCCACATGTGCTGTTTCACTCGAAGCTTGTCCATTTGTTTTATGGTAGAATTTGTCGACTGAAGAAAACTACTTGTGCATGAACTTGTTTTACCTTATGAACATTGTATGCCCTGCATTAAGCTAATTCAGCAGGCTTACCTTCTCCCCTTAATGTTAAGCTGTCTTTGTATGTTTGATAACCCAGGGTGATGGAGTGAACTCGTACTACGACCAGAAAGAGTACATCGGCCGCAGTGTCCACTACTGGAAAGCTGTACTTCCACTCTTGGAGAAGA
Organism: Centropyge bicolor; assembly: GCA_037975185.1. Taxonomy (NCBI): domain Eukaryota; kingdom Metazoa; phylum Chordata; class Actinopteri; family Pomacanthidae; genus Centropyge; species Centropyge bicolor. The sequence goes on along the minus strand of JBBMOC010000003.1, from coordinate 5,191,101 downwards.
TCAAGAACAGACGCAGTATACCAGAACCTCTTGACCCGCTCTTCATACACTTTCCCTCCAAAGATATTCAGGTTAATACTATTGTCATGGTTTTTATTCTAAGAAATTTTTGGATCTAAGTAGTGATGAGTAGATACTTGTCCTGAGGCCATATAGTCTGGAGTCTAAAGCTATTGAGGCTTTTGGCTCTGCCTACAAATAAGCACATTTGAACTTCCCTCTGATAAGAAATTTTTATATTGGGCTTTTATGGTTTTATGAATCAAGTGCTTTATAATATAGTGTTTACACCATGTGGCTTATATTAGTTCACAATTAATTTATAAGTACAATCTGTTTTATTTAAGAACCCTAATAAGTAGTTGTTACACAGGTTACAGATTTACAGGTTTGTGACATGTTTCAATTAGTAAGTGGTTCTGTAGATCAAATGGTGGATTATGTTAGATCTTATGGTTTGGGGTTTGATTCCCACAGGGGCCACCACAGCAAATATATGCATCTATCTTTCTAGTAAATGTTTTTTGCCAAATGACAGGTCCAAGCTGTCCACATTGTGTTAATGCATGCCTGTATTCCTCCTCAGATTTCTTCTGTTAGGGGTTATGAAGAGGAAGCCAAGATAGCATATGCAGCTCTCCTTGACATTGAAGGCAAGACAGAGGAGGCCATCGCTACTTTGGAAACTATCAATAACATGTCATCCATCTGGCATTTGGCACAGGTAAATCATACACTTCTCTACAGCCAGTTTACTCCCTACCCCCCCTCCCCCTTCATGGCAGCCTGTGGTTCAACAGTTCCTTATAAAGCAGGAATAGTGCATTGCCGTAATTATTAATGAATATCTTGTTCAGAATATATGATTAACATTGTGGATGTTTAGGTCTAATAAGCATCCACTTGCCACAGCTAACAGTTAAGCAATGCAAGGCAGTCAAAGATGAACAAAAGAGGTACAAATTCAAAGGTGTTTATTTGTTTTTCACTGTATCGGCCGATTTTTGCTGCCTTGCTGCAGACATTCTGAGCTGCTATCTTGTGAAAAAGAGGATAATTCCACCCAACAATATTTAACCTCAAAATTCACCCTGATCAGCCAGCCAATATGTGACATTTGATTTGATGCATGCTAGTGCTTCTGCCATGTGTAAATGCTTTTGCTATTTTTTTATGATATACTGTGTGTCCCTATCAGATCTACCAGCGGCTATCAGAGGAGGCCAGCAACGGGGTTGAGGAGACCCAAGACAGATGCATTACTTTTCTGAGAAAGTTCAGGACGTACTTGTCAAAGATCTATAATGCTAATGCAGATGACATTGAGAAAGTAAGTTTCATTTCTTGTAGCTCCAAGCAAACTGAGCCTTCCGATATATCCAAAGCAAAACTTATGGTGCATTGCATGTTTACAGAATGAGTTAGCAAATGTGAGCAACTCTGCAGCTGTGAACCATTTATAACATTTGTGTCCCAGCTGCCTGTTTCCATGGAGGAAGTTGTGGACCTTCTGAATGATGTGAACCAGCAGCTGGGGGAGAGCGGAGAGGCCATGGATGAAGAGGACGAGAAGGAGGAGGAAGTTCAAAGAGGACCGACCCACTCCAGCCCTGCTCATCCCACAGAAACATCTGCCACCATGTCCCACATAAAGTTTTCCACTCCCTCACCTCAGAAAAGCATCGTCTCTCCTTCCAAGAGACACATGGTGGGTTCACGGTTATCAGGTCAGGTCATTCAGAAGACCATATGAAATTTCTTTGCCATCTATATATTAAGTTTCTTTGTGTTTATCACAGAAATGTCGATTCACAACGCAATATAGGGACTTTTCATAATTTGTTTCCCTGTCTTTCTCTCAAGCTTTCTCCCAAAACACCACCTCATTGGGTGGAGGACCAGAAAAGTCTCCTCCAGATGCTGTGTCAGCAAGTCGAAGCTCTCAAGGTTAAGATAAGAGATTAAACATTTTATTATTATTCCACATAATTTCATACTGGTTCCACTTTGAAGGAATAGATGGAAATAGATGGGTTTTAAGAAGTAAAGGAAATGTGAGCAGATCAGATTTACTCAAATATAATGAGTACCAAGAAAAAAGGGGAAAAAGGCCTGTCTCTAATAATAGCCTGTTTCAGTGTGAGGGCCTGGTTTTCCCTGCAGTTGAGGTGAATAAATATCCCAGTACCACTTTGACAGTTAACAGTAATCAACATAAGAATGACTATATGATGTTGATATTCTACATGTTCTGTACAGAAGTCAGCTTGCCCCTTCTCATTAAGCTCCTTGTTTTGCAGAATGAGGTTCATGATCTGAGACACAACTCTTCAGGGAATGCAGGATCCCCTCATCACAAAATGTATGGGGAGAGCTACGGGGCTGAGGGCCTACAGGAGCCTTTTACCCCAGTCCAGTCCTACCATGGGGCCCCCCTAACAGGTCAGCACACCGTATAAACCAAAGCATGTCTAAATGTATAGGTCCATATTTTTACTGGACAGAAGAAGTCTATAAGAAATATTTTTGTCTTTTTCTGAAGTTGCCACCACAGGCCCCTCTGTGTACTACAATCAGTCTCCAGCTTATAACTCTCAGTATCTCCTGCGCACAGCAGCAAATGTAACCCCCACCAAGGTAATTATCACTGTTTGACATGAGTTCACAAACATGAACTTGATTAGAGTATTTTGAAAGACATATGATTTTTTTCTCTTTCTCTTTACAAAGGGCCCAATGTATGGTATGAACCGTATGCCACCTCAGCAGCATATGTATGCCTACCAGCAGCCCACTCATACACCTCCACTGCAGACAGCCCCAGCATGCATTTACCCTCCTCAAGAACAGGTCTTTGGTGCCCCTCTTCGCTTTGAATCACCAGCCACAAGCCTTCTTTCACCATATAGTGAGGAATATTATGGCCAAAGTGTAACCCAACAGACCACTAACCCTCCCCTGCCTGAACCTGGCTACTTTACCAAGCCATCTGTAGTCCCAGTGCAGCCACCAAAGGGCATAGAGGGGAAGCCTATGGACTTTGGGAAGCTCTCCTTCAGCCAGCAGGCACCTGCTGAAGTCCCCAAAGTGCCTAGTTTTGGAGCAGCAGCAGTTGCCCAGTCAACACCCTCAGCTGCTTTTAAATTCAACTCCAATTTTAAATCCAACGATGGAGATTTCACTTTCTCAGCGTCCCAGGCAAAGCACAGTGAAAGTCTGCTTGGTCTTCTTACATCAGATATTCCCACCAAAACGGAATCTGTTCCAGAGAAGCCTGCAGCCCAGGAACAGCCCCCCAGCCAAACCGGCATCTTCACCTTTGGCAATAAAAATGTTAGTGGCTTCTCCTTTGTTGATTCCTCACAGAGCACAGGCACTGGAAGTCTGTTTGGTAAGGTGGACCAGCCATTTAAATTTGGGGAGGTTACCAAGCCAGTGTTTGGGGTTACCAAGTCTGCCGAGGAAGAAAGAGCAGCAGAGAGTGACAATGACAGCACTCATGTTGAGGAAGATGAGGATGGTCCTCACTTTGAGCCCATTGTACCCCTTCCTGATAAAGTAGATGTGAAAACAGGTGAAGAGGAGGAGGAGGAAATGTTTTGCAACAGGGCAAAACTCTATCGATTTGATACAGAGACAAAAGAGTGGAAGGAGCGAGGCATTGGCAATGTTAAAATCCTTAAACACAGCACTAAAGGGAAGGTCCGCCTTTTGATGAGAAGGGAACAGGTCCTTAAGATCTGTGCAAACCACTACATTACTGCCGATATGCTACTGAAACCGAATGCTGGCTCTGACAAATCCTGGGTCTGGAATGCAATTGATTATGCGGATGAAGAGCCTAAGCCTGAACAGCTGGCCATTCGCTTCAAAACAGTAGATGAGGCATCACTTTTCAAAGCGAAGTTTGAGGAAGCCCAGAAAGTTCTGCTCAAATCACCAGAGAAGCACGACCAACAGGAGAAGAAAGAGGAAACCATAAACGTTTCTGAATCACTGGCAGCCCAGTTTGCACTTAAAGAAGGAGAATGGGACTGCACTGTGTGCTGTGTAAGAAATAAACCCACGGATGTACGATGTGTGGCTTGTCAAAGTGCCAATCCCAATTCTTCATCCAAGCCAGACATTCAGCCTGCTAAAGAAACCAAAGCCAGTCCCTTTACCTTCAAATTTGGGACTGATTCATCAAAGTCCAGTAGTTCTGGCTCTACATTTACTGGATTTGGTGCTTTTGGGGCCTCTATACCGTCCTCTTTTACTTTTGGCACCAGCACCACAAAACCTGCTGACACAGTAACCAGTGCATTTGGTTCTAGCTTTGGGGCTCAGTTTGGCAAGAAGCCAGGGCAGTGGGACTGTGACACATGTTCTACAAGAAACGAGGCCTCTGCAGACAGTTGTCAGACAACTGCAACAGCACAAATGCCACCAGCTGCAGATGCACTTGCAGCACAGCCCTCTATATCAGCTTTTGGCTCTGGATTTGGTGCCCAGTTTAGCAAGAAGCCCGGGCAGTGGGACTGTGATGTGTGCAGCCTAAGAAATGAAGCCTCTGCTGACAAATGTGTCGCCTGTAAAGCCCCCAACCCTGCTGCTAAATCAACAGAGGGGGCTCCAGTGGCATCAGATCTGTCAGTGTCAGGATTTGGGGCTGATTCTGTAAAAAAGGATGAGATGTGGGACTGCAATGCCTGTCTGGTCAGAAATGATGCATCAGCTGTTGAATGTGTTTCCTGTCATGCACCACATGACCCTCCCTCTTTAGAAGCCATGTTTGCCAAGAAGGATGGAGAATGGGATTGTGACACTTGTCTGGTGAGAAACGATGCCTCTGTCAATAAGTGTTTGGCCTGTCAGACCCCAAATCCAAATGCTAAAAGCACAACTAGCACTGCTCCCTCAGCCTCCTCATTCAGCTTTACCTTTGGAACCAAGAGTTCATCAAGCCAGCCTGCTGGAACTGGATTTACAATGCCTTTTGAAACTGGCAGCGCCTTCCAATTTGGTCAAAGCAAAGATAAAGGCTCAGCTGCTTCTTTCAAGTTTGAAGCTCCTCAGTCTGGATCTGTTTCCACAAGTTCTTCAGGCTTCTCCTTCTCAATGCCCATTCCAGCTGGTGGCTTCAAGTTTGGTATTCAGGAATCTGCAAAAGAAACACCCTCAACTGATAATCAGACACCTCCATCAGGGTCAGCATCCAATTTTCTGAAAAGCATAGCTGACAAACACAAGGAGAAAGAAAATGTGTCTACACCCTCTCAGGGCCAAACAGAGGAAGATCAAAATCCGTTAATTGCTGGTAAAACCAATACATTCAGCTTTGCAGACTTGGCAAAGTCCTCTGGAGGAGATTTCCAGTTTGGCCAGAATGACCCCAATTTCAAAGGTTTCTCTCGGGCTGGTGAGCAGGTGTTCTCATCATTACAGGCAACCCCCACCAAGACAGACCCCTCAAATGAGCTGGAAGATGATGACATGTATAAAACAGAGGAAAATGATGACATCCAGTTTGAACCAGTGGTCCAGATGCCTGATAAGGTGGACCTGGTGACAGGGGAGGAGGACGAACAGGTTCTTTATTCTCAGCGCGTTAAGCTGTTCAGATTTGACTCCACCACCAGTCAGTGGAAAGAGCGAGGTGTAGGAATCCTTAAATTCCTCAAGAACAACAGTAACGGCAGGCTAAGGGTTCTGATGAGGAGAGAGCAAGTTCTTAAGGTGTGTGCCAACCACTGGATCACCACCACCATGAATCTTAAACCCCTTGCAGGTTCAGACAAAGCTTGGATTTGGATGGCCAATGACTTCTCTGATGGAGATGCTAAACTTGAACAGTTGGCTGCGAAGTTCAAAAGTCCAGAGCTTGCTGAGGAGTTTAAGGAGAAGTTTGAAGAATGTCAAAGACTTCTCCTGGACATCCCCCTACAAACCCCGCACAAGCTTGTTGACTCAGGTAGAACAGCACACCTCATTCAGAAAGCAGAGGAAATGAAGTCTGGTTTAAAAGACCTGAAATCCTTTTTGACAGATGACAAAATGAAGATCAAAGATGATGACACCCAGGGAGATATTACAACCTCCAGCAATGTTTCAAGCCTTGTACTCAAGCCTCACGGTGAAACCACCGGCCCCACCTTGGAGTGGGATAACTACGATCTAAGAGGAGAGGCTCTAGATGATACTACCGACTCATCAGTCTATGCCTCTCCCATTGCCAGCAGCCCTCTACGAAAGAACCTTTTCCGCTTTGGAGAATCCACTGGTGGCTTCAGCTTCAGCTTCCAACCTGGCATCAGCCCCTCCAAGTCTCCCGCTAAGCTTAATCAGAGCAGAGCATCAGTGGGCACTGATGATGAGCAAGATGTCACCCAGGATGAGGAGAGGGACGGCCAGTACTTTGAACCTGTTGTCCCTTTGCCTGACCTGGTGGAGATTTCTACAGGAGAGGAAAATGAACAGGTGGTGTTCAGTCACAGGGCCAAACTGTATCGCTATGATAAGGACCTGGGTCAGTGGAAAGAAAGGGGTATTGGAGACCTCAAGGTCTTGCAGAATTACGACAGCAAACGAGTGAGGTTGATAATGAGGAGAGACCAGGTCCTTAAGATCTGTGCCAACCACTGGATCACATCAGCCATGAAGCTTGAACCTATGAAGGGAGCAGAGAAGGCCTGGGTCTGGAGCGCCTTGGACTTTGCTGAAGTAGGAGAGAGTAATATTGAGCAGCTGGCTGTGAGGTTCAAGCTGCAGGAAACTGCGAACACCTTCAAACAGGTCTTTGAAGAGGCCAAGGTTGCACAAGAAAACAAGGAACTCATGACTCCAGTGACGTCCAGGGTCGCCACACCTCAAGACAGTGGACCCGCGGGATCTGCCCAGAGCTCTACAACTGTATGTGGGAAGGCGGCCATTGCTGTTCTGGAAGAGACCACAAAGGAACGTACAGAGCTTTCCTCCGACAGTAAGCCATGTGCAGCTGGGTCTCAGAGCCCAGTCAACCCCTCAAAGACAGTGGTGTCACCCCCTAAGTTTGTCTTTGGCACCGATAGCCTTCAGAGGTTTTTCGGCTCTCCTAAATCTCACTCAGAGACTGAAGAATCTGCATCGAGTTTGAAAGCCAAAGATTCTGGACGTCCTGCCAAGGCTTCACCTGCAGCACCTGCATTCAAAATCCCAGAGAAAGGTAAAGAATTATCTTAATATGAGCAGATTATTGGTCTGATTTTCTGTTTTTGAATGAGTATCAGGACTGTTTTTGTTCATTTCAGTTTTATTCCATTGTCTTGTCTCATCTGCATCTCATTGCTCCATCATCATCATAGTTGACCTCGCCAAGACCCTTCTCAAAATTTCCTAGGACAGAAATCTATATTTAAAATCACTGATTTCTTATCAGCTTACCATGTAGCTACTATATATACTTTGATTCATGATGTTTAATTATATTACGATATTATGTACCTTTTAGTAAAACATACAAGATACATGGGAAGACAATTCATTCAACACACACTCATATAGTGTTGAACATTTTCTTTTGAAACTTTTGGCCTTGTTTTCTGATTATGATACAAGCCTCACAAGTAGTTTCTCTTCGCCCAACAACCCATCATCCTTTAGGGCTGGATTTTAGGCTTTTCAAAGATAACCCAATGGCTTTTTGGACCAGCACATCAACCACCCAATTTGAACCCCCAGGTACTCTAATCACTGCAGTGTGTGTTAACACTTCTCAGCTGTCACCTGGCTGGCCCTTACTACTAGAAAGAAATAACCTGGATGCACGGAGTGGAAAAAAACATTGAAGCTAACGTGTTGCATGTCCAGTGTGTGGAGATGCAGTTTTTATTGTACAAAGAATTTTAGTCGTTATATTAATACTTGAGTAGCATCTATGTCTCAAGATTTCAGTGTCTCACACAAGAGGAAGAAAACTGCACGAAACACAATCCATTTTCTATATGTGATTCATCAGGGTCATGGGAAAATGGTGCATAATGCAGTTACTTAAGTAGAAAACAATTCCTGTAAATAAGCTTGAAGTTGGGATTTTTTAAGAATATAGATTTCACTTTTGAGGTAGGTTTAGTTCAGTGAATAAGGAGCCTGTTTCTTATAGCTCAGAGGTCATTCAATATTATTTTTCGTCTTTTCATGTAATTATGTCACAATTAAATTCCCATTTTGACACTATGGGTCAAAGGTCTAAATTAAATAAATTAAAGTTAACTTTGTACCAAAAACCATTCTAGCTCTTTGTCGTTTGATTTTTATTCTTGAAAGAATGTTAATTTCTTCAACCAAGCCAAAACAACCAAAGAGCAAATGTCCTTGATATCTTGAATCTATCAATAGAAGAATTCTAAAATTGCAATATGGAAATGTGGTAGTATAATAACTGTAGTAAAATTTGGTAATGATTAACAACCAGTTACAGAAGCATTTCATGAATCAAACCAGATGAATTAAATTAGAGTTTTGTATAGCAACAGGAGCCACATCAGGAAAAGTTGATGTCTTTTGAAAGGTGAGCTGAGAAGATTCCACAGAGAGCGTCCCCTCACAGAGGAATGCACTGTGCAAACGTCACACGGGCCATTTTTAGTGCAGGATGTGTAGCAACAGCATGAAATACAATTCCCTGTCTAGTCTGGCAACTGCCTGTGATGTGCACCTCAGCAATGGCTAATTAGAGCTAAAGTGCTCAGGTATTATACTATTCAATGCTAGTGTACTATGTGTCCAACAGTGATGGTGTGCTCACAACAAACATGAAGCAAATTTGACCATAGAATCATTCATGTTTATTGGCCCCAAACAGCCACAAGACCTGTGCATTAGCTGTAAGTCAGCAAGCAACGGCAGGCATTGACAGTGACTGTTCATTTCAGCATCTGACTGAACTCTTCTTCACCCCTTCTCTCTGTATATTCATGAAGTAAAAGACATTTTCCCTTCAGTCAGCAGTCAACATGGACAGAAACTCATTAAAACCACCTGACAGTGGAGGTCGACACTTCCACGGCTCACTGCTGCTCCTCCCCAAACTCTGCAAAATTTTTAGCTCTGAACTTGTCTGAATCAGCAGTTGTTCACGTCTTTGCATTGACGTTGTATGTAATCTCGCCATGTAAAACATTTGCTTCATGTTTGACGAGAACTCACCATAAGTGGTAGACTCTGTCAAATAAAATGGAAAAACACAAGAAACCTATGCATTCAGAAATATTCTCTCAATACAACGTGTCTTGAACATTTGTAAATCAAATGCATGCTATTCATTTTTGCTGTGCATGATTGTGTTGTGTGTGTGGAACTAACACCTGCGTTTATAAAGGGAATAAAGCAGCTTAATGTCTGCTTTTCTTCTAAACAGTTCATTTCAAGCCTGACTGTACGGTTCTTCTATCGTGTCTGTTATAGGGCCGCCTGCGGCAGAAGGAGCCAGTTCTTGGTCGGAGGAGGACTCTGAGGTGGAGGTTGTGTATGTCAGGGAACCCACAGCTGAACAGGCAGCTTTAGCCAGGAAACTCCTGCTGCCTCTCACCTTCTTCTGCTACCAGAATGAACCAGGTTACACCAGCGACGATCAAACTGACGGTGAGACCAAAAGACAACAAACAAGAGTATAAATGTTTGTTTTCTTCATGTTAGCATGTTAACAGGGATGACTCAGTAAAATTTCATTTTGCCTTCATTTAGCAATTTTTCTTTTAGTATTTCCACAGATTTTGTCATTTTTTAAATTAATTTACTGTCAGCTCAATTTATGAAACCAAAATATGACAACACATACGTACATCCCCTCAGAGAGCTGAAAAACCTTTGCAGGGCTTTTATCACTAATAAGTGATAAGATAAGTAGGTTTCATCACAGGAAGAAAACAACCAAGTCAAGATTCAAGATTATATTCTCTAATAGCTTTTTGGAGTTTTTGTTGCTGTTGTCTCTCACATGACAACAAAAATGTGTTAATGTCTATAAAGTTGGCCGTCATGGGAATTCAAATCTGAATACTTCGATCACAAAAGCAGACAAACAAATTTCTGTGTCCAAGGTCTGTGGGAGTGAAATGGGAACTGAGGAATCAACATCTTTTCTGACAGCGCAAAAAAAAAGCAATTTAAGAGAAATATGTGTTAAATTTGTTTTGAATTTTCAGATGAGGATTACGAGTCAGCAGTAAGAGCGCTGAATGGAAAACTCTACCCTGATCCTCCGGAGAGGGCCGCTGCATGTGGTGATGGTATGTTTGTCATATCAGCTCACACACACATACTATTATGTTAAGTTAGATAAATGATCATTTCTGTTATTTGATGAAAAAGGGATGTGGACTTAGTCAAAAGTAACGCTCACCTCACCTGCCAGTCATTTTCCCTAAACTTGTCTGTACTGCGTTCAGAGCCAGACTGCCAGGTGGTGTGGGAGAAGAAGCCGACGCCAGAGGAGGAAGAGAAGGCCAAAAGCCTCCAGCTTCCTCCCACCTTCTTCTGTGGCCTGAGCACCACAGACAGCGACACAGACCATGACAAGCCTGAGGACTTTGAGACAGAAGTCCGGAAGGCACAGCAAGACCTGGTAACAGATACAACACTTAGAAAGGGCTCTGAATTTCTACAGACACTAATTCAAATCAAATAAGTTAGCACTGTATTTATGGAGGTCAACTGCATCCATTTATAGTGATAGACATTTCAAGATTATACATTATAAGATTTCCCTAAATAAGAACATAATGGACTTTGCAGAAGTGAAAAAATATTACTGCTGTTGGGACACCTTGGAGCGCATTATCATATCATGTCATTTATTTTATTGAACTGCTTTTGGCTAAAGCAGTGAGTAGATTTGGTTTAACTTTGAGTTAGCTTAACCAGAATTTTGTTGCATAAAGAGAGCATCAGTATTCTACTTTAATTCCTAACTTGTTTCAGGATGCTCAGTTAAACCAAGCTGATCAGGCTTCCAGCAGCGCTGCTGTAACCCCAGCAGAGCCGATGCCGAGCCAGTCAGTCAGCAGCATGGAAGCTGCAGGCAGCACGCCTAGACAACAGCCAACAGGGACTTTGAGTGAAGCTACTAGCAGCAGCTCTCCCATTGACCTGTCGACGAAGAAGAGCCCAGAGCCAGAGTCCAACACAGGGACTGCAGCTGCGGCTTCTGCTGCTCCAACAGCCAGTCAAGGTAAACATCACTTCTGTTCGTTGCAGCAGATTTAAGACCTGTAACAGTCGACTTATTGTGTGGGTCATCAATAGGATGTTGATGTTTGATTCAGTATTTAATGATGGCATTGTTCCTCCACAGACTCGTCCGGCTTTGGCTTCAACACACTGGGAGGCTTCTCTTTTGCTGACTTGGCCAAAAACACTGAAGGATTTGCATTTGGAAATAAAGGTTGACTTCAACATTGAAATTTTCTTCAGATGGCCTTTTTGACAACTAGCTGTCAAAAACAACAACAAAATAATATTTCATCTTTTTTTCCCCCTCTCTTATGAAGACTCCAACTTCACTTGGGCAAATGCTGGAGCAACAGTATTTGGGTCAGCAGTGACCTCAGCTCCAAAAAACAACGCTGATGAGGAGGGCAGTGATGAAGAGGAGGCTCCTAATAATGTGGACATTCACTTTGAGCCAATAGTGTCACTACCAGAGGTACCTTCAAAAAACTGAATTCTGATATTTTTGCCTCTTTTGTTTTGTTAGACTTTGAGGTTTGGTGATTGAAGGTGCAGAACCTCACCTCATCCTTGTCTCATTTTGTGTCTCTCAGGTGGAGACCAAGTCCGGAGAGGAGGACGAGGAAATCCTGTTCAAGGAACGCGCCAAGCTGTACCGATGGGACCGAGATGCCAGCCAGTGGAAGGAGCGTGGCATTGGTGACCTCAAGATCCTCTTCCACCCGACCAAACATTTCTACCGTATTCTGATGAGAAGAGAGCAGGTGCTGAGGGTTTGTGCCAACCACACGATCACACAGGTGATGGAACTCAAACCCATGAATGCCTCCGCCAACGCACTGATCTGGACGGCCACCGACTACTCAGGTACACATGTAGTCAGTGTGTGCACTGGGTTTGTCTGTTCTGCCTAATTTGGACTAACATTTGTAGTGATGCTTTCTAGCCATCCTCTTCCTGATGGTCTCCCTCTGTTTTTCCAGATGGCAGTGGCGTAGTGGAGCAGCTGGCGGCCAAGTTCAAAACCCCTGAGATAGCCGAATCCTTCAAGAAGACCTTCTGTGGGTGTCAGAGCCGCATTGGCCAAACTGATGGCGACTCCTCATGTATCTCCTCACCACAGATGTCCAGAGTCCAAGAGCACTCCAGAGACACTAACCCGCGGGTGTTCCTCAAAGTGGCAGCCGATGGCCAAACACTGGGCACTATCACCATAGAGCTTTTCTCCCATATCGTCCCCAAGACCGCGGAAAACTTCAGGGCTCTCTGTACTGGCGAGAAAGGCTTCGGGCTTCGGGACTCTATCTTCCACAGGGTCATACCATCCTTCATGTGTCAGGTGAGGAGATCATCAGGATGAGATGACTACACTCTTATACATAATTACAATGTGATACTCTTGCAAAGCTACATTTCTTGATAACTGTGATGTGAAATTTGCTCAGTGCTGACAACTCTCGTCTCGCTGAGTGATGTTTGCTCACCAGTGTTCACTCTAGTTGTGTAATTTCACACTCATACATTTGTGACTATAATGCTCAATCTACAGTTAATAAAACAAATTCAGATACTTTCATTTGAGCTGGATTTAAAATGAATGTGATTCACGAGTGTGGGCCAACGCTCAAATATTACATGTCATATGCTTGGATCTCACATGATGAAAAGTGTGTGTCCCAATCTTACTTTAGCAATAAAAACAGGCTGTGGATTGTGTCTGTGGCAGCTGACAGCACTGATAGCCAAAGTGCTGATCACACTGGACAACAGAACAGAGGAAGGTGCCAGACTCTGCTGTGGTTCAGAGGTGGTTTAGTTGACTGCACAAGACTTCAGTACTCAGTTTTTCTAAAAAATCAAGTTGAAATAAAGTTGTAATACTTGAATTCCCTCAAATTAATTTAGACTGTATCCAAAGTATGACCTTTCCAGCTGATTCATTATCGGTGCAATAGCTTGATATACTGATGTAAATGTTGCAGACACACTTGCTTCAAAGTTTGTAAAGTACAAGATTATTTTTAGAATTTTACCAAATGGACAAATCATTGTTGTGTCACACATAGTGAAGAATGTATTTTAACATGTAACATTACTAACAAGTTGCTTATTGGTCTTTTAGGGTGGAGACATCACCAACAGTGATGGCACAGGAGGCAAGTCCATCTACGGCAGCAAGTTTGAGGATGAAAACTTTGATGTCCGGCACACAGGCCCGGGCATTCTGTCAATGGCCAACCTTGGGCGCGATACCAACAACTCGCAGTTCTTCATCACACTGAAGAAAGCCGAGCACCTGGACTTCAAACACGTGGCTTTTGGCTGGGTTCAGGACGGCATGGATGTGGTGCAACAGATGGGAGAGCTGGGCACAAAGGGAGGCAAGCCCACAAAGAAGCTCGTCATCACAGACTGTGGACAGTTGTAGCTTTTTAAATGTTAAGCTCAAGATTGACAGCTCGATTTAGGTTAAGTTTCAAGACTTTGGATAATGATGTGTCCCTGGTGCAGAGCACGCCCTCCTGCTAAAACGGAATCCTTAGTCAATAGGCATCTGAGAATTAAACACTGATGGCAGGACTACTGTTCAAGAGCCTTCATTGTAGACACTTGGCTCCAGTAGCCTAGAATTAGAAATTATTTTGCTATCCTATGACATAGACACAAATGGGAAACATGGTGTAGTATGTGGGAGGAGGCAAACACAGCATAGCCTGATTTTGCTCTGTTGCACTTGCATCTTTATCCTCATCTGTCAATAAATTCTAAATCATGTGTTTATTTTGTGTGTATAATTGTACATGGACAACTTTTTTAATGTCTATATTTGTTATTTTGTCTTGCATGTTGTCAATTTAAATGTGCTCATCCTCTTCATTAGTTCCACTCGGGTATTTTTTTTCTCTCTTTTGAAAAAGTCTTAACTATAACTGAACGGTGAGGTTATTATTTGAATACACCTCATTGTCGGCTGATGACCTTTGCCCCTGCCTTCTCTCCAGATGCTGCCTCTGTGTACTTTTTACTGTAGGGCTCCCCCAATGATTTTTCTTTATTTAAGTGGATTTCACAATGTGCAGAAAATTGGACTTCATACTTGCCCACATAAATTTGAGTCATCTCACTGTGTTGTCTCATGGACGGAGGGTGACAAGATGATGCTACTTCTGGTTTGGATTTTTCCACAAGCAATCCATTATAGTTTGAGATTATCACAAAGTTGAAATGGTGATTGTTGTACTGAAATAATATGCTGATAAAGGAGAAATAAAGTTGCTTTACAAGTATGTTTGAAAGGTTTTCATTTAAATGTCATAATAATCCTTAATACTTTACAGATTATTATAGAAACATCTCCACCAAGGCTGTTTTCTTACCAAACCTGCATGGCCACTGTCGATACTGATTGTATTGTCTAAATGTCACAGGCTGTAGTCTTAATAAAATTAATATATGTTTCATTTGAAGGATTTATAAACTGAGACTGGAGACCAGGTGTGTTCCAGTCTGTATTATGAGTTTATGGATAAACACACACCTGTTTGTAACAAAGTGATATTCAAGTGTATTCAGTGTCTGCAATGTACCAGGCAGACAGTTTTGATTTCCTTGCACTTTACTTGAGTATATCCATTTTATGCTACATACAGTGGAGGAAATAATTATTTGATTATTTGGCAACTTGAAGCATCAGCTCCCTCCACAGATTTTCTATAGCATTTAGGTCCGGAGACTGGCTAGACCACTCCATGACCTTAACGTGCTTCTTCTTGAGCCACTCCTTTGTCACCTTGGCTGTATGTTTTGGGTCATTGTCATGCTGGAAGACCCATCCACAACCCATTTTAATTTTCATGGCTGAGAGAAGGAGGTTGTCATCCAGGATTTCACGGTACAAGGCCCCTTCCATTTTTCCTTTCCTCTTGCGGAGAAGTTGACCTGTCCCCTTAACAGAGAAACACCCCAAAAACATAATGCTTCCACCTCCATGCTTGACAGTGGGGATGGTGTTCTATGGGTCATATTCTGAATTCCTCTTCCTCCAAACACAGCAAGTCGAATTGATTCCAAAGAGCTTGATTTTGGTCTCATCTGACCACATCCCCTTCTCCCAATCATTCTCTGACTCATTCAGGTGTTCATTGGCAAACTTCAGACGGGCCTGGACATGTGCCTTCTTCAAGGATCAAATAATAATTTCCTCCACTATAGAGATAGATAGAGGGATAGATAGATGTAGTACCGCACTCTGCCACCATGTCAAGGTGGCAGTAGAGCTTAGAGCCGGGCCACGGTGACGTCAGCAGGACGTAAAGGCTGCGCCTCGCCGCTACGTCGCTCTTTTTCCTCGCCGGTTGGGTTCAGGGCGGTAGACCTGCTCTCTGTCTCTGGAAGATTTAACATCAAAACAGCAAAATGATCATCTACAAGTGCATCATCACCAGTAAGTCATCATCATTTCTGTCCTTTTTAATGTTCGCGAGGCGGCGTTAACGGTAGCGGCGGCCATTTCGCCTGTTTTATGTTAGAGTTATGCTAGCTATCTTAGCTAACTCGTGTTGTGCTAAGTGTTAGCCAGATGCTAAAGAAACGGTTGTTAGCCACCCTGCTGGCTAGCAAATGATACCTTTTTTTCTGTGGTTTAAATGTCGCTAAGTAGGTGAAAAGTGAGCCTCCAGTGTCCCGAACAACGGGAAGCTCTTAGGGTTATATAATAGGTGAGGGTAGTTGATGATATAAATGTACCGTTAGTCATCATAATGAAACGTGGTTTACGTGGTCTTGGGGCATCTTGTAACTTTAGCCGCAGTTTTATTTATGGGGAGCTGCTCGACTGGCGTTAGCGTTAGCATCGCCACTTCTGGAAATATGGCACACAATAAATCTAATTCATCACCAAAACGAGTTTCAGGTCCAGATGGTAAATTAAAATCACTTCTACGGGGGAAACTAAGCTAGCCGATCAGTGTGTGTGTAGCTGCTGGTTCTTTATGGCGCAATCACAAGTTAGGCCGGATGTTTGCTTTGTGTTGTAATTCTTAATGTTTTTTCTTCTCGCAGATGACGAGATGTTCTCGGACACATTCAAAGTGACTGAAAACTCAGTCTTCTATGAGGTGGAAGGAAAGGTGAGTTAGTGGCACACACACACCTAGATGGGATCGGTACATATGTGGTGAGGAGGTTTTTCTTTCGGACTTGATGAAAGGGACATTTCACCAGTTCAGCCTGTTTGTTCCCACACGTTCTTCCAGTATCGCTACAGTGAGGATGACGTCATGTATGCATGTTCAACACACAAAGCAATGAATCATGGCAATCATGACCAGTCTTTTATGCAGTTGCGCAATGCAAAACAGTCGCGTTAAACTCCAGTGTCTGTGATAACTTGTAGCCAGGAGCCATGAAAAAACCGTCCAAATCGTGGCTTCATTTGAGGAAGAAAAATGACACCACTGCTAGTTGTAATGCCTGTGAAATGATCATTTTACATGTAATAACATTTGCACCTTTTTTTCTTCAATTAAGAACCCAAATAAAAGCAAAGTCTGTACAAATATTGTCACATCATTCATTTTAGATGAGTGTAGTGTGTTGAAAGTAATATTTTCCTCTACTTTGCCTGTAGTCTACTGTGCAGTTTCCTTCCCCTGCTGGTATGTTCTATACAACCATAGCATCATGGTTAGTCTAACAGTGAATGGCAGCATCAGACGTGTTTTTCTTGTTTTTATCACTGTTTCATATAATAGGTCTGCCAGGCTTTTATGTGCCACTTGAACAGAGCTCATATAAAAAATAAAAAATTTAGTATATGTCATGGGAAGAGGCCTGGACACAGCACACTAATCACTTTCATTTTGAGGCAAAAGTCAGCTTTTGAGAGCCATTACTAGTTTGCTGCCCTGCAATTGAACACAAAGCTTTAATTATGAGCGAGTCCCCTTTAAAAAAAGAGAGACATTGATCACTTTAGGAACGATGGCAGACTCCAAATGTTTCCTCACATTGGGATTACAGATTTCGTGTCAATGTTGATTTGAACTTAGTTTAACTGACAGATGTTGTTTTAACAGATGATTTGAAGTTCATCCCTGCACTCTTGAACCAAATGTGTGCAAAGTGACTTTGCTTGCCCATCAGCCACCATACTATCTATCCTGTTCTCACTGTGATCCTCCATAAATTGATCTTCTTCCCTCTTATTTCTGTACTCTCTGCTACCCCGCTTAATGTCTCTAGAGCGTTACCAGGAAGGAGGCCTTTAATGACGCTTTAATTGGAGCCAACGCGTCTGCTGAAGAACAGGCCGAGGGCACTGAAGACTCCAGTGTCTCCGGTATCGACATCATCCTTAACCACAAGCTTCAAGAGACGTCCTTCGACAAGAAGGGGTACCTTGCCTACGTGAAAGACTACGTCAAGACGTGAGTATCAGTGCTGAAGGGCCAATGCCTGTTTTGTCAGATTTTATATATGGGGGAATTTGATCACAGGCATTGGCTCAGTACTCTGCATCAACATGTCCCCCAAATTTGGGCACCAGGAGAGAAAGTTGGATTGGTGCATCAGCAACAATAAAATGGTGGTATGTTGAATCTAAAACAGATGACATATTAAACATCACTCTGTTTGCATTTCCAGTGTTAAGGCCCACCTGGAAGAGAACCATCCAGAGAGAGTGGAGAAGTTCATGGCTGACGTACAACCAGCAATTAAGCAGATCATAGGAAATATCAAGAACTACCAGGTAGCTATACAAAGTCAAGTCTACAAACAATGAAACAGAATTAAAAAGCACACAATACACCTGGTGTTTTTGCTCATTTACATAGTGTCATCACGAACTTGTACATTTCCCCATTGTGGGACCAATAAAGGAATATCTTATCTTAAAGTTATAAAGACAGAGTTGTGCAGCTATTGACAGCCCTCAGTGTCTTGACTGCGTATAATAGTTTATGGTCTCCTGACATGTCGTCTTTGTCTCCGTTGCAGTTTTTCACAGGCGAGAGCATGAACCCAGACGGCATGGTGGGACTTCTGGACTATCGTGAGGACGGTATCACTCCATTCATGATTTTCTTCAAAGATGGTCTGCTGGTTGAGAAGTGTGTAAGTACTGGGGGCTGGGCAGATTGTTTTTGTGTGATGCAGCTGCAGACTTGACATGAAAAAGCTCAATACAAAGATTCTTAAATCTCAGCAGTTTTACCCTTATATAAAGAAGCAACTGAGCTTTTGATGGATGGCTTTGTAAAAACTATGACGACGTGTATTTTTTAAAGGGTACTCCAGTCAGTTGGTTTTCAACTTCCGTAAAGTTCACAAGAGACGGGTTTAAAAAACTTCAATTGAAGCAACACAGTCTGAGATCTTGACTCTAGGTCACTATGCTTCCCATTAAGCAACTCAGTGGTCTTTCCATAGGCCCACCCAAGCTGGTAAAGAACCTCTTTTCACTCCGTTCCCAGAGTTTTAAAGGAAAACTGTTGGTTGTTGCTTGATAAACATGTACTGCAAACTGATGTCTGTACTCTCCACCAAAGATAGTTTGTTGGAGAGAATCATACCATTAGTTTTCTGGTCTGCAAACAGACCAACAGAGCGAGGCTTCTGCGGTCAATAAAAAACAAGCTTTAGCTGACTGTGTATGTCGTAATCCGGTTGGGTACGCTGTTGTTGGATATCAGGCAAGTACTGACCAACAGCTAATGCTAGTAAACATAAGGTAATTGTCAGAGTCCTCCTGTTGTACTTGTAATTAGATCACATCAGTACATTGAATCACTTTAATCAGGATCTTTGGACACGCAGAACTGAACAGCAGCTTGTCCAATGAGTTTGTGGACTTCGAATGTTGGCCAACATTAACTCAGCCCGAGGAGAGTGAAATATTGACTAGAATCAGTATAGATGTTATCAGCTTTGTCAGATGAGACCAAAGCAGTTTATCAGAAGGAAACTATGCAAATTTTCAGGTATGGCAGTACTGTAGCAGCTTACTAAATGTGAGATATGGCAAACTGGTCTTGTTTCCCCTTCCCCCCTGAACCAGAACTACTTAATTACTCTTGCTTGTGAAAAGTAATTAAAACATATTCCTCTTTTTTGCAGTAACTACCTGGAACAACATCTGCTTTTCAATTGGCTGCTGCTTTCCAAAAGGCCCCAAGAGCAGACTGAAGGAGCACTATTTTGCATCATGCCTGAGCAGAAACATTCTTGTACAATTTCTTATATATTCACATTACAGCCCACAGCACCACACCAAAGGCTGGTGAATCAAACATGATTGGTCACTGAATAGAGTTTTTAGCTTTCCTTCTTTTTGGCTTTTGCAGTGTTTGATTTTTGGCCCGGTTTTTGTGAGTTAAGTAAAAGGCAGGACAGCGACTGAAGCTCTGAGTGGATGAAAAGGGTTTTTTTCTTCTGTCTGCATACTGTTTTAGCAATGATCCATACACATCAACCTCCTCAGACCTCTTTGTTTATGGTAAAAGAAAATTCCATCTACAATGAAAAGACTTATGGTTTAATTTGAAAATAAAACTAGTACCACCACTTTCAGTTTTGCTGTATGTTTGTGGGATGCTAATTTGACTTTTGAATTGTCTACAGCTACATTCCAGCAGATACCTTTTTGGTTCAGAAGCCCCATTGGATTAGCTGGAAAACATTGTCACAGAAGGCAGTTTTACTATTGAGATATTGACTTGTTAGTGATTTGTGGTTCTCAAAGAACAGCAGCACTACAAACATCTTAAAGGATATTACAACCGTAAACAACAAAACATTGTTTTAAGTTTTGTATGCAGGACTTGCGGTTTTGACACATATTTTAGGGTAAATGTTCTGAATAGTTGTTCCACGTTGTATGACTATGTGAGTAGACTTTATTTTCTTTAACTGAGTAATTTCAGTAATGTCATACAAAAAACATTTGTTGCTCTTCTATATGTGTGTACAGTGAATTCATACAGCCGTGCCAGTCAACTCCTG
The DNA here is from genome assembly GCA_037975185.1 of Centropyge bicolor. Classification (NCBI taxonomy): domain Eukaryota; kingdom Metazoa; phylum Chordata; class Actinopteri; family Pomacanthidae; genus Centropyge; species Centropyge bicolor. The sequence continues at coordinate 5,170,911 of JBBMOC010000003.1, read as the reverse complement.
CACTTTGCCCCTAGTTCTGATCATTTCACACCTTCACTTGCTACCTTTCCTCAGCTGTAACAAGTTCTTCACAGAGATCGTCCAGGAATTAAAATGCTCAGTGTTGTATGGTCCGAGTGGCAGGTTATGTACTTTATATTTTTAAAGACTGCAGGACAACAGTAATCTTATCTCATTATACACACAAAACACCTATTTCACCTTTCTGTTCGTACTTCTGACTTCCACCAACCAGGAAATACTGTAGCTGTGCTCAGGTGAAGGTGTGATTTTTTTGTGTGTGGGTGTGTGTGCCTTCCACTTCCAGACAGCTGCTTGCTATTCATTCCTCACCTTCTAGAAACTTAGTACTTGAAATCCATTGTTGTGAATAATGTCTTTTTATTGATGTGAAAGTGCTGTGTTAGAAAAAATAGAGTAAAGTTAACTTATTATTTTGAACTCAAAAACATCACATACAAACTGCACATGTGATAAGCAGCATTTCCTTTTTGAGCTATATTCAGGACATCAGTGCGAAAATTCCTTTTTGACTTTTGACCAACTGTGAACTCAGGCGGCATCTCTGCTCTTTCGTGTGTGATGAGACTTCGGTGAACGGGCTCGGAGGAACTCACTGGTACTACTTGGTCTGCATCTCCTCGTCTTCCTCAGCAGACTGGTAGTGTCGGTACTCTGGCTTCAGTTCCCAGGTGCTTTTGTGAGCTCCCTTGTTGTTGTACGTCCCGATTTCCTTCATGATTTCTTTCAGGTAGGTCTGGGGAAAAACAGGTAGGAATGAACAGATGGTGACAGAAGTGTTGGGTGTAATTAGTATCTAACAGAAGAGACATGATTATCTTGATGGTGTAACAGCAGCGATCTTAAAAGATTAGTTATTAGTTGAATAGCTTATTCGAGACTTGATAGCAAAATTGATATCACTCTTATGTCTATTAAAGAGCCAGGCTCACTACTCCCGCCCCCCCCGCCCCCTTTACCAAAATATTAAACTACGGCTTCAAAAGAAATAATTTGTCTTTTGGGGGAAAATGCACTCGAGAGTTAGTTGTGAAGCTCGATCCCACTCTCATATTGTACAGTAAAGCCAGCAGGCTTAGTTTATTGTACTTTGACTATATACTATTTCAACTTCTACCTCACTACATTTCAGAGATACATAATGTACTTTTCACTCCACTGCATTTATTTGACAATTATCTTTACTGGTCACTTTACATGTTTACAGCAAAATAAAATATATGCAACAAATAAATGATAATATATAATGGATTGAACTAGGCTGCAGTCTACAAAGTAGTTTTAAATAGCTCCACCTTTCCTGGCTGTAACATTACATTGATGCATTAATTAATTCATTAATAACAATACAAGTGAGCCATTCACCATATTAAATAATGGTACTTTCAGTATATTTTAAAGCTTCGTCTTCTTCTTGAATGTAAGACTGTAGTTTTGATACTTTTACATAAGTAGAACATTTCAATATTTCTAGCACCACTGCTCTGTTTAAAGCTAACAAAATCCACCTACCAGCACCTCTAAAGCTCACTAACACATTTACTTCTTGGCAGTTTAATCTGCAAAAACCAAAGTGTAAAAATGACACAATGTGGTTTTCCAGAGGCAGATTATTTCCTGGCTAACACTAGTGTTGTCTGCCTGTTTCCACTCACACTTTTGTGCCAAGATAAACTAACCAGCTGCTGGCAGAAGACCTGAAGATTCATGTTAGACTAGCTGACAGTTCCTGTCTGCTTTCTGAATGGAAGCATGAGGCTGAGTATAATACTTTTATACTGAATGCTGTGCTTGTACTCAAATATCCAGTACTGTTTAGGTTCACATAAATCCAACACAAACCTAATTTCTATTACTGAGCAGAAACTGTTGAAGACCATTCAGTAGAGCTGTATGTTAGAGACCATACTCTGAAACCACCACTGGGTGTCTCTGTTGAGCTTGTAGAGACATGCCCACTGTACTTGATGAATAACAGAGATGTGTTTCAAGACTTTTCATAATGGGCATTTCGGTTACTTTAGTTCAGTTAATTTGAGTGTTAGCCAAGTGCTTTAGGAGAGAAATGATGGTGTGGAGTGTATTGCGGCGTTTGACTCCTACTCAGCCGATGGTTATGCAATCAGATGCAATCAGAGGGAGAGAAGGACCTCAAGGTCTCATCAGCACCTACACATTGCTGTTCTCTGCGAGCTGGAACGAATCCACTGCACTGTATCGATTCATCCCATGTTTGTGTGTGAGTGTGTGTGTGCACACGCACGCATGTTGGCCCAAATATCAGCCACAAAGGATAGTGTGAACAGGCATGAACGTCATGCCGTGGGCGATTTGTTCAAATTTAACAAAGCAAGGTGGATAGTGGGCAGGTGTATTGTTTTTTTTGGTCTTTCCAGCTATAATGTTCAAGTGTTTGTTTTATGTGTGTGTGTGTGTGTGTGTGTGTACACGCTGCTCACCACAGGTTGTTTGGTAATGTCCACGAGGTCTTTAATGTTATAATATTGGTGCTTCTCAAAGGCAGTGAAGAGCATGTCCAACACGACCTGCCGCTCAGCTCTCACCATCTTCCCCTCAGACTTCTTCTTCTTATCATACACCACCTGGCAATCACACAGATTATTAGTATTAGCTAAGATAATACTTTGCACATTCCTGCTTAACTGTACAGCTCATTCATTTAAACAACGATATATTTTTATAATACTGTTTCATATTTTATTATCGATTTTCTATTTATGCTTCTGACTTTTTACTTGCTTTTAATCTTGATATTTTTCTACTTAAGTTTTATTGCTTTGCACCGAGACACACATATTCCTCACATCATCACACATACTTGGCAATAAACCTGATTCTGAATAATGACACTAAAGATAGTCCATTCTAATTAAATTCTAATGTCACAGTTTGATCAGATTCCATACAAGTGTGAAAGAACAATCAGTAAAAGCCTAAATACACACGCATGTCTGCATCTAAAAAAACATGATCATAATGTCAGTATTTAGTTATTATTTATTTGTATTTTTTAAAGCTGCACATTACATTAAAATTCCCTAAACATGTTATATTCTCCTTTTTTTTACCTGGTAACGGTATTTTCTTTTTCTCACTAATTGTACTTGTAGTTAATTGTGAGAACCATATTTGCACATAAAATTATAACTCCAGCAATTTAGTGTTGACTTCCATCGATTTGTCAGACTGGTAGAAGTTCAAATCAAAGATATTCCGACTTTTAGTCTGGCCTGTAGGTCAAGTCCCCAAAGCTCTGGATCCTACATTTCCAATAATTCCACTCAAAAGCCTCTTTAATTAGACACTCTTTACCTGGTAAATCCTTTAGACTCTTCTCCAGAGCCTCATGCACCTAATGATTACTTCCATTTTCAATCAATCTAATAATTTTTTTCCCCTAAGCAGGGAATTTCTGGCCTGACCTACGACCTACATAATTAACTAATTAAATAGTTGGCAATTTTGTAAACTGACTAAATGATTAATCAACTAACTGTTTCAGCTCTCAACATGATACATACAGGTTCACAGGTTGAAGAATACTCTGTCGTGAGTGAACTGAACTTGATGTGTAAAACTGGTAGAGTGCCTCTTGAAAAGTACATTTTAAAGCTGTTGACTGAAGTGGTGATCATGTAATATCAAAAACGCTGTATGGAGGGAATTTATAATCCCCTCAACTTTTTATATACAGTAGCTGATTCACATGGTTGTGACATCTTTAGATGCTGTGTATATATATATGCAGGTCGGTTGTGCCATTAACTCAACAACTGTTTTTTACTCTCGACTTTTGTAACAATATTGAAAGGGAAATGCCATGTTTTCAATTCAAACAGGGCATACACACATGTATTAGTTCTCACATTGAAATCGTGGTTGGCCACTGGCTTGAAGACGGTAGTGATGGCTCTCTCCAGCTGCTGCGATAAACGTGGAGACTTGGTGGACTCTTTAATCTGCAGCCTGAAACATAGATATACACAAAGGGAGATACAATTTGCTTTGTGCTTTCAGTGATCTAACTTGACAGATGTCCCTGTTGGCAGAGAGACAACTGTCAGCAACTTGAGGTTAAACTATCCAAATAAGTAATGGCAGCTGCTCTGTCAAAAGATAATCTGCTTTCTATTTATTGTTTGTTGCCTTTCGCTCATCTTGACACATTTTATCCAGACTGATGGCCACACAGAACAGCAGACATGATGAGTGTAGAACAAGTGCTAGACACAAAGCACTACAGCTGCCCAATATCCTGCCATAACAACATGATAAATGAACCATAAATAGTTATACTAATGAAGCTATTAGTAAAGCCTGCTGCTGAATTCGACACCATTTCTATCTCTACATACTTCTTTTTTGTCTTCTCTCTAATTTCTTTATTGGTGTCACATTTTATCCTCATTATCCCATTTTGTGTTAAAAAACACAAAATCCAAAGTGACTGCATCACAATGGAATACAAAATATATTAGTTATAATGAAAAAATACATCAATCTGAATTACCTAAATAGAATTTGAATTATGTATAATGCCACACACATGCACACAGACGCCGCCATGACAACATGATGTCTGTATATCCTGTAGGCTGCCATCCAAATGGGAGATTACAAAACTGAGAGAAAAGTGAAGCCTTTCCTTGTCAGAAGTCATAAATACAATTGGATGAATCAAAGTTCAGTATGTTCTCTTGATTACTTTTCACTACCACCCTGTAATATCCAAGGAGAATCTCAGCCAAGATGATTAGCATAGGAATGTGACCCTCTGTCTTTTGATGATGTCATGTCCATCATTTAAGTGCTTTCCTGTAATGTGTCTTTACTGATTTGATGACTGACACCGAAACGGCCTCACACACTAAAGCAAACTGTGTTTGTGTGTTTGCCTTGGGTTGTATTGAAGCAGTGCATCTGCCACAGTGATGCAGTTGCTATAGCAATACCATCCACTAACTAGCTGGAATAGCAGATTCCAAAGAAGAGGAGACAGAAACCATTTTAAAAAGGCAGAGTGGACTCAAGGATTTAGTGTACACATATAAACAGTTGCAGCGATGCCCCTGTCAACACTTTGCAACTTCTGTGCTCCCGTTGGAGTTAATTCGCCACGCTTGAACAGATTTTTGTGTTGTCCCGCAGTGAAAAAAACTAATACAACAGCATGCTTTGTTTTTTTTAAAAACTGATACAGGAAAGCATTTTTCCCCTCACATATTCATATGTATATATTAAATAAGTTCAAGTGTTGATATTTTTCTATTTTCTGTGCTATATAGCATTCTAACACCAACCAAGTGCTACCATGAGACACCATGACATTCTAAATTCACTGTTTCTGAGCTCAACAATTTCAAAGTTCACGCACTTCTTCAGCTTCATGTAGTTGTCATTGACGATCGGTCTGCATTCAGCTCTGTGCACCACCATCCCCTCCAGACTGATTTCATCTACAACAAAGACAGTGACTCAGCTGTTCAATCATGATTCAGACACACACATGCAGACACACTGAGCTTGTTTAGAAAAAACAAAAAAGTAAAACTCTATTCAGTAAAACTCCACATTTTGTTGCGGTATAACTTATTTAAAAAACTTCTGTATACTTTTGCCATTGAGAAAAAAACATCCCATAAACAAAAGAGAAAATCTGTGTGACAAAACTGAACTGATTTAGCAAATTTTACATTTTTAAATCATATAGTTAAACATAATTACCTGTTTCCTATTTGTAAATATTGTCTAACATGCAAATTGTAATAATGACACTACTCAGATTTAAAAGCTAAAAGCTTAAATATATCTGAGTGGTGCTTAACAATACAGAAGTGCCTAAAAGGAAAACAACTATGAACACTTCACATCAGTCAGTCCATCGTCCAAGGTATCATCCAATAAGATAAGCCTTTATTGTTATTCTGTCTGAGCAGCAGCACAAGGACATGAACAAGTACAGAAAAAAAGAGAAAGCCTGAACCTGAGCAAAATCCGACTTCAAATCTGTGCTCAGACATGAAGACTGTAATTTACTGACATAACTGATACCATCCAATCAGACACTGCAGGAGAGGATGTAGCCTAAATCCAGGTGCAAACATACTTGTAGCTTTTATTGCCATCTGTGGTGGTTCTGTAAAAAGCTGAATAAAGTGAATGAACATGCACTCCATGTCATCGATTCCACTACATGTATTTAACAGATATAGTTACTAGTTACTTTACAAATTAAGAATATACATAAAAATACATGACAGTCTTATAAAATACTACATAATACACAAGATTAGATGAGGGAACCTACTTTGGCTTCTGATGTCCTATTAAAAAAGCAGCATCTGATCCAGGCCCCTCTTCACGTTTCACATGTCTCTGCGTTGTTAGCAGTTCTACCAAAGAGACACTTGCCCTTTAAACTTCTCATATGTGTGTAGACAACAGAAGGAGAAAGGGAGATTTTTGAAATTAGGTGGGAGGATGGTTGTGGTTGCCAACCTTTTGTTGTCAGATGTTTCCCCCACAGCCCTGTAATCATATAATAGTGAATATCATTACAATATATTTCTTACAACTGAATGGTCACTATCTGTTCTTTTGCATCTACTACTATTTGGAGTGGAAGAAGCTGAATCATCTTCTGACTTATTAGCACTTGTTCTTTTGAGTTGTCAACAGTTTTATCACATGACCCTTTAGATGGGCCCCACCCCATTTTGAGAGCCACTGAACTAAACAAACTGGATTTTTTTTTTCGGCATTTGTGTTTCATTCGATGATGGTGATGGTAGAGAGAGACAGGAAAGACAGGGTAGAGAATGAGGAGATGACATGCAGCAAAGGGTCCAGATCAGATAGCAGCTATGATCAGGACTTTTAACTGAATACTTTTATACTGCAGTAGTGGTACTATTACTTGCTTTTACACTGTGGCCGCTTTCAATAAACCATTCACAGCTCTGCCACTACTCTCAATGTGGCATTTTCATCTATTACTGATTTTTAATTTGTTGCATTTATTTTTCAAGCTGTTCTTTAATGAAGAGCCAAATATTCGACTGTGCAACCCACAAACCATTTGATGCCTCTTCTGCTCCTCTACATAGGCGCCTGAACAATGGAGCAAATGTGCCCCCATTATTCAATTAAGGGGAGCAAAGTTGTGTTTTTTTTTTTTACTCCACTTTCTGTCTTTTTAAAATTAAACTTGTCATCCAGTCCCCAATATGAGATCGTATTTAAGCAGCCAATATGAATGATCATGTTAGTATTTTCAGCAACTGACGAAAATAAGTTAAAAAATAAAAAATCACACATTCTTGGACCACCCTTTGAGTTGATCCAGCCACTGATCATTTGCCACAGCATGCTTTAGACTGAAAATTGCAGCCTTTAATATGTTGAGCACATTGCCACGGGGCAACTGTTATGCAACTGGATATGATTACTTAAGTAAGTATAGTATTTGGAATACCCCTCTCTGTAACCACCGGCCAATTATGTATCTTTCCAAGTTTGCGCCCTCATTTTAAAACCTAACCAGGCACTCATGATCTTCTCAAATCAGTACTGGGAGAACCTCTCACTGTTTACTTTTTTTTGCAAAATTCAATCGCCTGCCCAGGAAATTGTGGTGTCCAGTTGGTGAGCGTTGGCGTTATATTGGCAACAGCTCAGTCTATTGTGCATTGTCGTATGATGTGGAATTGTTTGTATCTGGACACATTAAAAGGTCTGAGAAGCCGCCGCATTTCACACCCCTCAGTTAACAAAAGCAGCAGAGAGAGACGCTCAAAGGGCAAGCAGGGAGAGGAAGTCTTCAGAGAGCTGTAGAGGTCAACAGACAGACTGCGAGGCATTGGTAATGAACAGACTGACTGGCCCAGATTATTTGTTGAGGAGAGAAAGAGGCTGTCAAACTTATTTTAACGTTCACCTAAACAGCTGAGGATCCTCAGGTGTGAAATCCCGTAAATTCAGAGTGAGTCAAATCCTCAAGGGATAAATGGCAATTACCTCCCTTGTCCTCACGTTTCCCTCACTAACATCTTTCCCTCTTTGTCTCGGTCTCTCCCACCTCAAACGTGGGGTAGAAATGTGAAAGAAAAGATATGAGAAAGAGACGTCTCTCCGTCTCACGCGTCATCCGAAGCGACGTCAGTTTCTGATGACGCTGACACAGCAGGATCACCTGTCAGTCGGAATCGGCTGCTCTGTTGCGTCTTTTGTTCCCGCAGATAATGTGATGTACTGTCCAGTAATAACAAGGCTGCGTGTTCCCACTGCTCGTGCTTTTAGTGATGTCCTCCTACATGACAACAGAGAAAGTAGAACATGTGTCTCTGCACGTTGTCCCTTACAAGCATTTACACATGCACAACAGAGCTCTTCTCAGATGCACAGATCAAACCACAGCTAATGTAAGAGTACTTCACTGCTCAGATACTGGATGTACATGAGCCATTTCTACTGGCAGCAAAGCTTTTTTTTCAAATTCATTAATTATTTATGTCCATTTATTAAATTTTCTGCTTGTAAAATCCCTACTTAATGATTTATGATTGAAATTTCAGAAATGCAGGTCAATAATTTAGTGGCCTATACATGTTTGGTAAAAAACAAAATAATTCATTTATTCCATATTAGTAAATGTAGACAGTAGTAGTAGTAGTAGTATAGTAAATGATACAGATTGGCTGTATATACACCGATACTGTATAATTATTTATTTTGTTCTTTTCTTATTTCAAATGATTATTTTTATAGCTTTTTTGCCTTTATTTCACAGTACAGTTGAGGAGAAACAGGAAAATGGGGGGAGAGAGGGGATGACATGCAGCAAAGGGCAACAAGTTGTAAAGTGTCTCACCACCTTGCTGTGTGTGAGTATTAAATGAATTTATGACAAACCCAAATAGAAGTTCACATATATTCCCATGATGCATCATTGTGTACTTTGCGTCTTTGAAAATTAGCTGTTGCTGTTGTTTATGTAATGTTTGACCTCATCAACTTCATTGATTTTTGTAAATATCTGCTTATTATGAATTTGATGGCGGCAGCATGTTTCCAACAAGTCAGGACAGGAGCAACAAAAGACTGTGAAAGTTGTGGGCTGATCCAAAAACACCTCTTTGGATCATTCCACAGGTCAACAGGTTCATTGGTAACAGGTGATAGGATCATGATTGGGTATGAAAGGTTTATCCTGGAAAGGCTCAGTTGTTCACAAGCAAGGATGGAGAGAGGTTCAACACTTTGTCAAACACATGATTGTAGAAAGGAGATTGCTATATGGGCTCAGGAACACATCAGAAAATCCTTGTTGGCAAACACTCTGTTTGTAAATGATCACATTCTGTTTTTATTTACATTTTGCACAGCATCCCAGCTTTTTTGAAATAGGAGTTATAATAGTTTTTGGAGCTCTATGGTACAGAGGAATAAAATATAAAGTGTCAGGTTTTGGCTACAGAGGTAATAGTGCGTCAGTAGGTTCAATTCATTGTTGTTTTTTTCCTTTTTAAATGTGACTGGTTGGTAACAAAACTAGAAAATATCACCAGCCTCTTCTTTAATATAAGAGCTTTAATGTATTCAGTGTTAACCAAAGCTGAACAAATGCAGGTGCAACCACCACGGTCACCATAGTTACCATCACATGCCACCTGACATCACGTGTCACGCAACATTTCATCTAGAGTCCGTCTTTAATCTTGAGGCAAAGAACGATTCGCAGTATGTGTCACAGATCTCACTAATGTTCATCTTTGCCTTCCCACAAATGGATGCAATTATGTGCAATTATTGGCTGGTGAGTGCCAGAGCACTTGCCAGAAACACATCTAAAAACACACCCACACACAAGAAACATGTGTGCACACATGCACATGACTACAGACTATCCAACACCACCATCCCTGTTATGCAGTAGTCACGGTCAAACAGGGTCAAGGCCATAAAGAAATGAGCACCGGTTCCCTCCTCCTGCCACTCAAGCCTTCAGTTTCCTCTCTCCAGGGTCTAGATGAACACTGTATGTAGGAGAGAAATCTCTTCCTAAACATGGAAAGACACACATGCTGTACACAGAGAGAGAAAGAGGCAGCATGAGATGTGGACTGACCACAGCATGTGTAGCTCAAGGCTCCTGTGTGTGGGAGGAACACTTGAGATAAATGGTAGACTCCTGCATGTTGGCTTCACTATGAAACTCTTAAGTGCGAGATCAATGTTTTGGTCGGCACCTTCAGCAGACATTCAATATCCTAATTCTCCTACGCACCAATCATTCAGAGCCATGAAAGACTTTATCACTCTCTATCAGTTGAAGAAATGCTCAGGATGAAATTTAACGTATCACAAACCTTTCAATAGATTTTATTTCTATCGGGCAGCTGCTGCTTTCATTTATTAATATCTACACAGACACAATGAGCCTCAAGCAAAAACCTCTCATATAGTTTCGTTCTTCAGAACAAGTCATTTAAGTGGATTTGTCACCAATTTTCTCTTATCTAGAATTTTACTAACAAATTTTAAGACATGTATGGGTCATGTAAAAACTTGTTTGACTTAAAGGAATAGAGGCATTATACTAGGATATTACTTTCATGTCTGTCCTTTATATATGAAGTTACAGCTGAGACATTTAGCTTAGCTTAGCACAAAAACTGGAAAAGGAGGGAAAAGCTGGACTGGCTCTAACAACAGCTCTAAAGCTCACTGATTAACACCTTATATCTTGTTTATTTAATCTGTACAAAAACAGAAGTAAAAACCATAAGTTGTGGTTTCACGGGGGGTTGTGCGCCAAAAACTATTTCCTGGCTGGAAGCAGAAACTTCCTGGTGTTGTGTTGTCGCTTTGAGGTGGTCAGGCAACCAGCTGAGACTTTGTGCAAGAAAGCAAGCAAACATGTTTCCCAAAATAGCAAAGTAGTGTTATAAGCATCATGGCTTTCTAATGTATGAGAGGTGGAACAATTCGTTTTTAGATTTAGATGTATTTATTAGGAAAACTCTAGCACTCGAACAGCTGCCACAGGGTCTGATTGGAAGTCCCGTTCCAGGGTGGACTCTTCTGTTAAAACCTGACAATATTGTTGATGCTATACCACCTATGCTTAGACAATACCATGAGGAAGAGAAATGGATTATCAAGTCCATTTCACTGCCTTGACCTGCTGATGTTCAGTGGCCACTACTTGTTATAACGAAGGATGTTTCAATGTATGTGGCATGACATCCTTCACATGTGAACAAAACAGTGGCAGAGAGGTAACGGCCTATATGCACTTCGCTCTTGGCTTTAACTGTAATCACTCCTCTCCCACATAGTTGTGTAACAAAGACACACATACACACACACTTGCTCTCTGCCTGCCAATCATGTCAAACTGTAAATTACAGGGGTCTGAATGTAACGCACATAATGTCAAAACAGCAGGAAGCCAGCGCAAACACAGACTGCTGTCTACTGAATCTAGTTTCTACTGGGTGATGATCCACAATAAGAATAAGATTGACAACTGATGTCACCATGATTGGGTCATTCAGAAGGACTGACTGACTGATGATTATGAGTTTGTCATGGCGCCCACAGCCATTTCATGGTAAAGCTGCATATTTTCTGTAAAACCATACTCATTTACTGCACGTCAGTCACTTTACAATGTTAACACCAAAAACAAACCAGCAGACTAAGTCAAGGAGCTAAATAAAGATTTCCATATTAATACAATGAGATGAGGATAAAACTACTAGTACAATTTAATACAATCCTTTTCCTATTCCTACAAATCCTACAAGAGCTATAAATAAAACAAGCTATTAATAGAGAGTATGATAAAAGGGAAATGAGGAAAACGTAAATAAATAGGCAGATGGAAAAGGTAAGACCCGTATTAACCGTTTTTAAGACGTACGTAAATACATTTAATGGCATTACATTTAGGTAATTCTTTAAGAGCAGAGAAGCGAAAACTGGCCGAGTGAAGATGGCAGCGGGAGAGAGAGACAGATGCGAGGGTGACAAGGTCACTCGTCCGCCCCCCCACGCTCATCTCTTACTCTCAATCTGCTCCGAGGCCCTTTCCTCAAAGCTCTGACCTTCCTAATGTTAAACACAACAAACAGCTCGCCGCCCACCAGGCCTCCATCCACCATCGCCGTCTCTGGATGAGCCATCCCTCTTCATCTGTATTTCACCATATATGAGCCACAAACGCAGTGAGCCTACACATATTAGAGTTAGAGGAAATAAATACAAATACATCTGTCATAAACCTTAATCAGCATGCAGCATGAATACTACTATTCTGTATTTGAAAACAGTTTTACAATAATTCTTTTTTCTTTTCAAGGTTTACTAGCCCAGCCAAGATTCATTCAGTGTCTACAAAGAGAATTTCTTTCTCACAATCACAATATCTGACCCATTGAATAAGCTGCTGCTGCTACTGTGCCTCAGGCTTTTCATGTGACCCTGGTTGTCTCAGCTCTGAGTTCAAACTCCAATAAGGTTTTTTTGGATGGTTTCATTGCTTTTCTAAAACAACACGCTTGTTTCTCTCATCTTGACTCAGATCTGATTGAAGCTTGGTGACCTGGCTTATAACGGCATTTGTGATTTTGTAGGTCTGAGGTGGTTTCAGCTCCCCTGAATAATTTTGAAATACTTTGCAACGAGACACAATGAGAATGTGCAACCCTGTACAACACATACTTGGTTTTCTAAAGCCAGCCGCAGGTGACATGAGGTGGAGACGGAAAAATAAGTTGAGAGTTGGAATCTAATATGAAAACGTTGGTTTAGATTGCCAATTTTACTGTTCAAATTCCCGCAGTCTGCCCAGCATCTGCACAGTGCCTGCTGGCATATATCTTGTACAATAGAATACAAAACTCGTGCGACTAAGATTATCTGGTAACCTAGAGCTAATTATTTTCTTTTCTGGTGACACCTTCTGGTGAAAACCAGGTCAAAAGAGATATCATGGTCTTGGCAAGAATTGAGGAGGAGAAATATATATTTTGTAACTCCAAAATTGAAATTTAGGAGCTGTCTTGGCTTATATTTTCATTTTTTCAGATCAACATGAACAATATGCAAAATATTGGAAAGACAGAGTGCAAATATGTACTTTTAGAGTCTGTTTCAATATGAGCAATGTAACCCACATCATTTCTGATACCACTGCTGATGATGGGTTACAGATACATGTGATGAGCTCATGATACGGCTTCTATAAAAAGCACAGTGGTCATGCAGAAAACAGCAAAGGTAACATATACTGTATTCTCTTTACTTTTCTCGCTCTCTCTCTCCTTTACTCATAGTGACAGAACTTTGTCTACACATGACAACAAGGAAGCAATAGCAGAGAGGGACTGAAGTCACTGATTGGATCTCCAAATATAATTTTCCATTAGAGCTCATCTCTACCGAGCCCAGAGGCTGCTTCATTAAGGAAATTTAATGATTCCATTCATTAACTTTGAAGTGATTTTCCAATGTCTGTTACTGTATTCAGCCCACTTGTTTTGATTTTAACATGGACTAGAGCCATCCATATGCAACAAACAGGCTTCAAAGTGCTACTAATACAGAGAAAACTGGACTGGTGCACTGGACAGATGTCGGTCTATTTCTCATCCATAAAAACTCACTGGCTGTTTGCAAGGCTTTAAAATGGTAGATCATGGATTTAAAAAGGAAATCAGGGCATATTAGAAAGGAATTTTTAAAGTTAGAATTAGTGCGTGATTTTCTATATTTTTTGTGTTGGTTTGCTGGTAGTCTAAAGTCACCTGGACTCAGACATATTTGCTATCTCCACATCATCAAAAACAACAATGAAAACATGGCTTGAAATTCATCATCATCATCAGTCATCCTTGACATTTTTGTTGTGATGTGTGATATGATTTACTCCTTTTTTTAAATGTCAAACTAAACTACATTACAGAGAGACTACAGCTAAGCTAGCAGCTTTGTAAGGCTGTAGTTTAAACTAAATGCCATCATCAGCCTGCTGATGTTCTCTAAGTATGTTGTTCACCACCTTATTTAGACATGTTAGCATTGACATTTGCCAGGTAGCATAAACATCAATGCCTGCCTCCAATAGCTTCCAAAACATTTCACTCAAAAACCACCAATGTCAATCTCATGATGGCCTTAGAGGAAAAATCTGAGGATGACCACAGTTCTTGGCAATTAATTCAATAGTTGAGTTGGCTGTTTCCTATGTATGTTCCTTTATCCTTTATTACCGTTCATGTTGTTAATTTCCTTTTTTTTTTTTGTAATGATTGATTGTAGTTCACTATAGACTTCTCCACTGTATCTATCCTGATTTTTAAGCTTTGTATTGAACTTCAAGACTACTTATATCAAACATTCAAGAAAAAATTCAAAATTCAATAATCAAAACGTCCTCAAAACATTACACCATGTGACAATGATGCTCCACTGAAACCAAGGACGTTATGTCTGATTATTTAAAAATAAATTGGTAATCTCTGATCAGTTTTATCTATGGGATTAACCTCACCCCAGCACACATGTAGACTCTATACAGTAAAAAGACTTCCATATTAAATAAAGCAAGAGATTGACGGCTTTGAGCTCATACAAGACCCTATTTTAAGTGGTTGCCATGCCAGCTTCACAGCAGTCAGTGACTCCATGTTACACCACAAGCTCTTAGAGCAGCTCCATGAATAATTCACAGCCTTTAAGAGGGAAGGACAGTCCTTCCTAGCAGCTTTTTGGGAAATTTAATTCAAATGTCCTAAACTGTCAGTTTGATAGAGACACAACAGCTGTGACAAACAGATTCTCACTGACTTTGAAGATAACCATCGTCCTCGATGAGCCAGTTTTAATGAACAGGAGGCAGAAAGCAGGTCAACCCTCCCACAATCCTCTCTGCTGCATCTTGGCCTCGTTTGCAATTCCAATCGAGTGTTGTTGATCATGATACCACTAATCACTTATGATTAGAAAATCGCCAGGGAGATAAAGAGAGCTGTCACTCTGGGATCTTCTCCCAGATAAACACACAGAGAAACAAAGAAAGAAAGAAAAATAGCATTTGAGTAACCCACATTAATTATTGCTGCAGTAACTGTGTTTGAATTGAGTGTTTCACTTAAAATGAATCTTCAGTCATTCCCTATGCAGTGCATTTCCATTCACAGTACTAAGACAGAGGTGCAACTAGTTGATAACCTGTTGCACTAATGTAACATGCTTGTTGCTCGCTATTTCTTTAAAGGAGAATACAGTAAGTCTTTATTTGTTTTTCATTTGTTGAGGAAGAGCTTGGATGATTTACATGAGTGTGTTATCTCTCGCACTTAAATGAGAAGTTTTTCATGATCCTGGACAATGGCAGATGAATGTACATTTGGTGATCTTGGCCAAAATTGATCAAACTGCTGTAAGAAAAAAATATGAATTAAATGAAAGATAAAAATACTTCACTTTTCCTTCCTGCTTCACATTACATTAAGCAATATATATAATTCGGAACAGGGTGGATTTAGTTTACTGTGCTTTTTATGGCTGCTACTCTCTTGTAAACTTTAACTTATATCTGACTTACTTCCAGTTCTCTTGGAGCATATTGAACTGTATTTCTTCATAAATATGGGCCTAGAAAAATAAAAATCTTCCCTTCTTTCTTTCTGTTGAATACTAAACAGGTGCATGCAACAGCACCTTCATTTCTACATCTAATTTGCATGTGAACAGACTCTTGAGAAGAGGCCTGAAGTGTGATCCAACAGACTAAAAGTCAGTATCGTGTGTGCCAAGAAAATGAATCCATATTAGACACTAGTGGCTTGAGGCACACAATAAAAAGTAATCCAACGGTTACTGAACTACGAGCGAACAAGGGTCGTTTTCTGGACGCTGTCTTTTCATATGCACAAAAAGTTCTGCAAGTGCTGATACTAACATTGTTACTTTATACTTCATGTTTTTTTTATTTCAACAGTTTCACAACTTATCTGAATTTTCTACTGTATAATGTCACAACCTAAAAGCGTGGCAGCACAGTTTTCTCACTGCCATCATTTTTTTCTTTTCTAATTAGAGCTGAATCAGTCAATCATCAACTGGTGGACTGACAAAAAATAAATGTGCAACTTTTTAGATAATCAACTAATCATTGAAGTCGTATATTTAGCAAATGTGTCAAACACATACTTCACTTCGTTGTTTACTTGTCTTTCATGGCAATAAACTGAACACCTTCGAGCTTCAGACTGATGGTCAGACGCCACCTCGGCTAGTGGTAAACTGTGATGGACATTTTTCACAATTTATTGATATTTTATCGACCTAATGATTTATAGTTCTATTAAAACAATAATCTGCAAATTAAGTGATAGTTGCAGCCCCAAATATAATTTATCATCCCAGGACCCTGCTACTCTTAAAATGTTCAGTACATTCAAGTCATCATCTGTCCATTCTCCTGCAATATTACAACAATATTTTGCCAATGAGGAGTCTGAGATATAAACATCTCTGCAAAGCAAGCCCACTGTGTCTGCTGCCCTGCAGTGACAAATGCTGCCACAATCCAGGTATTTTGTCACTGCCAGACTCCTGTGCAAGTGCTGATAAATTATGCAAATTGACAGGCATTGCCTCCCTGGTATAAAAAAACATCTAAAGTAGGTCACAAACCATCTGGACTGAAATATTTCTATAACAAGATTGTTGTTGGGGTCAGAATCGAGAATAAACACAAATTTAGTGTGCAGGCTGTCTGCCTGAGCGATGGCGTGTTTGTGTGTGTATGAGAAATAATAAGTTAATGTGCCGTACACAGATGTTAATATAGGTTAAACATAGGAGCATTGGTTTTATGCCATTTTCCCATGAGATGGTGCTGAAAGAGACACACGAAATCTGGCTAAATGAAGGTGGTTACTTGCAGCACAAGAAACATACAGTGATAATTGGTGATTTGTAAGATAATAAAATAAGGGACTTCATAAAATTGATTATAGGTTTTTTTTTTAAAAATCATTAACTCACCATGTGGTAGCTGAAGTAGTAGGGCCACATATTCACTACACATTGATTTTTAGATGTGCAGTCTCTAATGACCAAACACTCACATTTAAGGCCACAAAAAGATTTTTATGTTTTTAATCAGACACTATAACCAGCCAGAAACCAAAAACGTTATCATGGCATACTTCACTTTTACAGGCCCTCTGTGCATTTCCTTATGTTTGACCCAAAACTGTGATTTTCGCACATCTACAGTTGCACTAGAGGAAACACTGCCATGTGAAACACACACACAGTGGTGGTATGAGGCATTTGTAGCAAATTACCAGTCTAGTGCAGTTCCCCTGAGGGGGTGCTACAGGCCAAAGCATTAGCCAATTCAGAACCTGTCCTTCATGACCAGACCAACATTGACTGTAATTGGTCCATTTCCTCCACAGGACCCTAAAGCCTGCGCATACACTAGACACACAAAATCAATGCACAAGCAACATTTGTTAAGACAGAGGACTGTTTGTTACCTCACAAGAAAGAGAACAGGATATTTACATAAATGCATTCCCTGTTGCTTTCATTTACATAAGTAAGACTAGCAGCCTCATAACCAGAGATGTGACAGAAAAAGCATGCCAGTAAACCCCCGAATTAAACTGGACTCCTTTTCAAAACAGATTCTAGTTCACATGTAGGGCTGTGTGGTAAACAGATGGATTTGGCTGCAAAAGGAGTTTCATATTCAGATTCACACAAGCTGAGACAGTTTCACACCACAAAAATTATAGAAGCAGTGCCCCCCCTCCATCTGGTGACAGGAGTGTGTGTGTGTGTGTGTGTGTGTGTGTATGTGTGTGTGTGTGTGCGCTAATTGCTGGAGCTCAGCTAGTGCTAATTGCTAGATCTCCGCTCTGCACCTTTTTTTATCAAAGATAATTAGGGAAAGAGAGCAAGCAAGAACGAAGGAGCTCCTGGAGTCCAGACTCTTCTGTTGTTTGCTCTCCTATTCCCTCTTTCTCCTCCCTGCATGTGACGCTGTCTACCCACCCACTCCTAAAGGGAGAGAGAGAGAGAGAGAGAGAGAGAGAGAGAGAGAGGAGGGACACCGAGCTGCACAGAGAGCCAGTCTGTTTTCAGCTCCCAGTTCACTGTAGCTGCTCTGCCAGACAGCACTCA
This sequence comes from Centropyge bicolor, assembly GCA_037975185.1. NCBI lineage: Eukaryota > Metazoa > Chordata > Actinopteri > Pomacanthidae > Centropyge > Centropyge bicolor. The sequence continues at coordinate 5,152,659 of JBBMOC010000003.1, read as the reverse complement.
GCCATCCACCATCACACACTCTCAAACACAATCACTCTCACTATACGACAGCTGACAACACCTTTTCATTTTCACAGCAGCATCACAGACTCACACAGCCAGACCCAAAAGAGAAAGACAGACTTGATTTTGCACTGCAGACACACCAGCTCTGAGGAGGCTGGCTCGAGGCTGGAGTGGGTGACTGGAGAATGGAATGGAACCTCAGAAGGATGGAAAGTGAACTGAGGCACATCAACCCAGACCTTCTGCAGCCCAGCAAGAGCTTCAAGAAGCCCTCTTCAGGTACCATCACCATCAACGTTGGCGGGTTCCTATACACTGCCCACCGGACCACCCTTGCAAAGCACCAGGGTTCCTTTCTGGAAGAGCTGGCTAACGGTAAGAAGCCGGTTCAGCACACCGATTCCATGGGCAACCCATTCATCGATAGGGACGGTCCAGTCTTTCGCCATGTGCTCAACTACCTCCGAACCGGAGAACTCCAGCTGCCTGACGACTTCCGGGAGGCAGGGCTCCTGCGGCGGGAGGCCGATTTTTACCGTCTGACTGAACTGGTGGAAGCCGTGGCCGAGTGGGAAAACCAGAGGGCGGCCCAGCGGGAGGCTGCTTTTTTGGAGGTGACGGATAGCCACGAGAGGTCACAGGGCCTCAAGGTGTACTGCAGTGACCCCTTCTTCATCGACAAAGTCAAAGCGCGGCTAGTGCAGATCTCCAAGAGCCGCTTAGATGGCTTTCCGGAAGAATTTGTGGTGTCATCCAACGTGATCCAGTTCCGGCACTTCATCAAGTCAGAGCCAGGCTCACGACTCGTACTAAAGGAGGACAGCACATTCTTGTGCACACTTGACTGTCTGAAACTAGAAACAGTGATGTTAGCACTGAGATCCGGCTTCAAGATGGTCACCAGCCTCGATAGCAGCAAAGGCTCCGTGGTGGCGGCTGAAGCCCTGCACTTTGTCAAGTAGAATAGAAGGAAACAGAATGAAGAGAGAAGGAGCAGAGGGAGAGGCAGGAAGGGAAAAGTATCGTAAGGTATTAGCTTGAAGATCTTGTAACATGTGCTGAGCTGTAATGTGTCATTGGGTGGAAGGAGAACAGGTGGGTTGGACTGTCTCACAATGTTTATATCTTTACTGCACAATGCTGGCTTACAAATAGGATTTGATAAGTTTGGGGTAGCATTGGGTGATTCGATTATCAACAGACTGGCATTTTGGCATCAACCTTTACACTGCTTTGTAAGCTAGTATCTATAAAATTTACAATGATCCAGATCAACTTATCATTTATAATGTCTGGATTGTATTTGATTAGATATCACACAAAAAGTACCACTCGGTAATATGGAAGTCAAGCCAACAGTGAATCCTTCCATAGAGAAGACAAAGGGATCAAACTGAGATTCTTAACATTGACAGCTTTATCAGTGGATTTGTCCCTGCACAAGGACTGCTTCTGCTGCTTTGTGAATGGCTGCAAAAGCCTTCAAAACCAGCCGTGATGTGCACTGTTGTGCCATTCAGCTACAGTCTGTGCGTGTGTGTGTGTTGCTATACACTGTGTGTGCTGTGTTTAGTTGGTTCAATAGCTTGTGTTTAGTTTATTAGCCTCACTGGAGCCTGAGGAGAAAACCACAGCGCATTAATTCTTGTTTTGGATGGACTAACAAACTTCACATCCAAATGAGACTGAAGCAAAATAAACTGTTGCTCAGACCACATCGACAAGTTGAGTGTAAGTGCAAAGAACCATGATTATTGTAAGGGCTTTGAATCTAGCATGATGCATGTGCACTAAATAAACTGTGTGTTTGTTAGTGCTGTGAGCCTCTGTGAAGTCAGTACCACAACAATGCCTAATACTTTTCAATGTGAATATTTTACAAATAAAAGTGACACTGAAATTATTGGAAAGTGTTTTGAAGTGTATCTGCAAAAGCCATTGTTCAGTTAAATGCCTGAGTCATTGCTTAGTGAAGAAGCCTGTCAAATGCTGCTTGTAGTAATGTGAAGTGTTGGGAAGTTACTTTGCATCAATATATACACAACATAAGCGTTTAACCCCGACCCACGTGAACTTACAGTCTGTACATTGTGTAAGTGTAATCACTGAGCCAGACTGGAGCATCATTAGTGTTAAGTTTCCAGAATCTTCTCATACAATGAAGCGAGAGAGACACACTAAACAGTCTCTCACTTTCAGCTCTTTCAAACTAGAACATTTCCTTGCATAAAATTAGTCCTGTTACACTTCTCTGTATGTGTTAAACACTCATTTTCATGTCTGGAACAATCTAGAAGGTGTGTAAAAAAAAAAAAAAAAGGAAGGCTGACAGGGAACAAATTAACACTGTGTGCAGCATATTCTATGTTGTTACAAATAAACAGGTGTCAGAACCATCAGACAGGTTGTAATGTCCCTAGGTTTCTGCTCCCTGAAAGAAGACATCACATCCAACCCCACTTCAGATGACATATTTTGAAAGTGACCTCAATTGAACAATGCCACTGATGGATCTTTCAACAGTTCATTCATTGAAATAATCTAAGAAAAAAAAGGTGTACAATTTATCAGTCTCGATTTGAAAATGTTCGTATTATGTGTCTCCCCCCTAGAGGTTGTATGGAAAGCAGACAAAGTGATATTTCTGGTGGCTTTATACAATATTGTACTGAGTATTATTTTCAACTGAGAATAGAAATTTAGAATGTGTATAGCTACTTCATGTATAGTGCATTATTAAAATGTTCTGGTATACACACAACACACTTTCTCTCTTTATGCTTTCATCTTGAATGTACAATCATTCTTTCCTGGGTCAAATGACTCTGCAGTAGTCACAGGTATTTATCGGCTTCAATCAGCAGTGATGAAAACATGTCACCCGGTTGGACACGCTCATTTTTCTTTTCCCACATGATGTGGTTGAAGTTCCGGACGTTGGCACTTAAGAGGCGTTGAGTTTGAAAGAGAGACTGAAGTAAAAAGATATAAAAAGTAACCACCATAACATTGTCACCAGCCTCCATGCTGCTTTCTACTGTTCCCTGTTTTCTGATGGGTTTAACAAAGCTTTACAAAGCAGCTGTGTTCAGAATTTGATGACAATATTCATCATTATTGATAAAAACAAAACTCTCCAAACGTCCTCGTACTGTAACGTCAACAATTCCATTAAAATCTGCTCAGCTCTGCTCTCACCTTCTCACCACCTGCTGTAATGACTGACACGAGGCTGTACTGGCTCGCTGCCACCACAGCACAGCACGTCCACCTGCAGAAGCCTTTGGGGAGCCCCTTCAAACCTCCCAGTTCCACTAGAGATACTTGGTATTTTAAAAGTAGGCCAGTCTGTGAGATAAATCCTGCCCTTTTCCCTCAAGGAAGACCTCTTTTTATATCTCTGCATTGCAATCTGATGTGTGTCATCAAGTACATCTACTCAAGACTGTACCAAAAGTACAAATTTGAGGTACATGTACTTTGCTTGAGTCTTTTCTTTAAATGCCAGTTTCTACTTCTACTCCACCATATTTCAGAGGGAAAGACTGTACTTTTTACTTCACTACATTCATTTGACAGCTTCAGTTACAAATTACTTACCAATCAAGATTTCTGCATAGAAAACACATGAAGAGCTTATGAAATATTGTGTCTTAATATAAATTAACAGTTTATACAAATACAGCTAAAAATGACTAGTCAATTTAACAACTGACAGAAAAAAAATGCAAATCTTTTATGCAAATGTCATACTTCCATCTTCACAAATGTGAGGATTTACTGCTTCTCCTTGTTAATTGTTCAGTAATTTTTATTACATTTGAATTTTGTGCTACTGCTCTGAAAACAAATCCAAACCAAACAATCAATCAGTTAGTGGAGAAAATAATCAGAGGATTAATCCATAATAAAAATGGTCATTCTTTGCAGTTTTTCACAAAACAGTTCAACATCAGCTCCACCTCATCTATTTACATACATAAGTCTTGCTTTTACACTAATACATGAGTAATAATAATATAATATAGATATATATAGAATGTATGTGTGTGTAACAGTCACAGGGGCCACACGACCGAGTACTTTTACTTTTGATATGGCACATAGTACATAGTACATAAGTACATATTTTTCCTTAAGTAAGATTTTCAATGCAGGACATGGAGTATTTTAACAGTGGTATTAGTTATTTTACTTCCTGAATACCTCCTCCACCTTTGGAAGTAACACATTATTTTCCACGTAATGAGCAGAGAAAACATTTACTATTCCAACTTTAGTAATATTATAGTTGTCCAAAGTGATAACTGTAGTTCTTCCCTCTAAATATGAGTTCAGTCACTGAGACAACAGAATTTTTCCCCTCTGCTGATTTGTTTTTGTCATAATTAGTCTCCCTCTCAAATGATGATGATGTGATGCAGGAATGCCCTGAGTTTATGACAACTTCAATGAACTAGATCAGGTGAAAAAAAAATGGAAACATATATGACTTTCAGTGGGTGAAAATATTTCCCCCCCGACTGTCATGTGAAATGATTGACAAGATGACTTAATATAGATGCTGTTGATCTGATTTTGTCCAGTCAAAAGGAAGCATGGTAGACTAGATGGGCCATAATTAACACTAATTAAAACTGTAATTAGTATTAATAATAACAGTGACACAAACAAATAAGCAATTACACATGTTCTAATATAATCTAATGAAAAGCACAAATATCTCTAACTAAGTTAAATTAATAAGTAGATAATGGCATAATTACAATGGTACTCAAGCTGACTGACTGGGAGCGAGAGATGCTGTCATGAGCATTAGAACTCTTTTATGTTATTCAATTCATTTAAAAAAAAAAAAACAACTTTATTTGTTCCCTAGGGGCAATTAAAATTTATAAGAAGTCTATAAATATTTTCAGTATAGTATTATTATACGTATTTCATTTTTTTTTAAAAAGCTACCATAATGCTGTTTCCTAGCATCTTTCTCTGAACTTCCCATGCCTGAAAAATGCCAACACATATGACCAAAAATCTGTTAGAAATATTTTGTTTACAAGCCCAATTTAAATAACCTTATTGGCATAATCTCAATATTTTCACAGACTTTTGAAAGTTTTTCTAGAGCCACAGAATACAGCTAATTTCAAAGGCTGACTAGAGCTCCTCATGGCAGGTGAACTGTGATCTGTGAAACTGAAGTACTCCTTTAAATGAGGGATTAAATACATCAATATCACATTAAATATATTAATATATGGAAGGAGGAGAATGTCAAACAGAGAGAATTTGAACAACATTTAAGTTAAGGTCTACTAAGCTCTTTGGAGCAGTGTAAACTGAATAATAGATCTGACCTACCACATGTCAACAGGTTGATTATACTGGATCACAACACTAGTGTGTAATGGCTGCGATTAAGGACAAAAAAAGCTGCTTTGGCAGTGGGTGATGTTGACAGTGCCAAAGCAAATGTGAAGCAGGGATGCGTCAAGATCCATTTATGGAAATGTTTAAATTTAATAATTCCAAAACACTGAAAAGTATTCACATCCTCCAGAGTTTATTCCTGCCTGAGTGGAAAAGCCTTTGAAAAACAAGTTAAATTGCAGAGTTGCCTTGACTGTCTTTTAGTAACTGAGCAATGCCAACAATGAGCCACCTTTGATGAACAACATCTCTCACTGTGCCCCCCCCTGCATGGCGACTGAAACCATCTGCTCCAGCAGGGAATGTCGTCAAACGGTCGGACCAGCCGCCACCACCCCCGTCATGACTCATACATCCACATCAACCTCTGACATCAGGCGGACCTCATCCTCAACCCACTCTTCACAAACACAGACCATGAACATACAACGTACATGTAACGCCCACTGTGTGCGACAAAGTAAATGCTCACACCTTCGAGAGGAGAAAAGTTCAGTGAACTGGCGCTGTTCACCCAGCCCTGATACTTCACTGTAAACAACATCAAAACTGAAGCCTTTTTTAATTACAGATCAGCTCCATGCATTTTTTATGATTATGACTGCTTCTACTTATTAGTGGCGGGGTCAAAGTGATCCACGCCTCATCAAAAGGCAGCTTTGGATGATGAGGGAGGCAGGAGGTGCAGGCAAAGAGGGAGGAGAGAGGTGTTAACAGCAGTGAGAAAAGCTCAAATCATACTACAATCATCAACAGTCTCATCTCAGTCTTTCCACCTGTTGCCAGGCAAACTCAGCTCCTACATCATACGCTCACAAGCTGCTCTCTTTCTATAACCCTGGCTTATCGCAACGCCTTAGTCGTATGGTGCCGTTCAGCCAGAAAATGACTAACATACCTCAGATTTTTTTTATCTTTCAAGTCCAGAAAGAAGAGGCAATGGCCGCAGGAGGAGGAGGAGGAGGAGGAGGGGAGAGAGACAGGGTGATGAAGAGGCGGAGGGGAAGGTCAGACCCTTTCTACTTCCACTCTCAGACAAAAGAGGCTGCAGCAACCATTTTCAGTCACAATAGCAATAGCTGATACTTTAAATCTGAGCTTTTTCACACTAAGTGTTCCAAAAAGCATTGGTGGTTCCTCTAAGAACTGTACTTTTTCCTCAGGCTATAAAAGCCTCTGAAACAACATTTACTCTTAAAGCATAATACGTAACATTTCTGCATAAGATGTTTACAAACAAATAGATCTATTCTATATTTTGTTGCACTGGACAGTTAAAATATCCCAAATAATTTCCAACAATGTTCAAACCCAGAAAAATATGAAATTGTATTTAAGGTAACAATGCATATGGTAGGGGATTCAAGATGGAGGAGTGAGCTATGCATGCAAATAATCTCATCTAATAAAATCAATATAGACAGAAACAAGGACAACAGAAGCTGTACAGAAGGTAGATGTGAGAAGGGTCTCTAGCAGAGCAGAGGCTACATTAATCATACAGCCTGCCAGTTTTCTTTCTGTCAAGACTTTCCCTGCTCCATTTTGAGCGCAGTGGCTTGTCTTCAGGGTGCAGAGATGAATCTGAGCACAACACACTCAGCTCAGGCCTGATTTGGACAATGTAAAGCAGCAACTCTGCAGTGAAAGCCAGACTAATGGTGGGTGACCAGCTTTATTTAAAAGGCTGAGTGAGGCAAGCTTTGTTAATGTTGAGTAAAGTCCTCCCACACAACAGAAAATGATTTTCTTGCTCAGACATCTCACACAAAAGTAATACAAACATATGGACCGTGTGACCTGTGTGTGTGGAGGAACAGCCATCATATCAGATACGGACAAAACTGACTGGCTATTATTACATTTCAAATAAAGAGCCAAATTCCAGCCAGCTCATGCTCTGGTCTAACAATAATGCAATCCTTTCTATTCATGTGTCACTGTGCATGAGTCCCTACAAAGGAAATAGCCGAGTCTAATCTACCTCTAAAAACCCACTGGTGTAGGTCAGCTGAGCTTCTGGATGTTAAATACAGAAATGGGCTGTTAAAAGTAAATTGGATTACTCATTTGAAATGCAACAGTGATGGCAGGAAAATAAAACACAGAACAAGCTCTCCAACTCTCTCAGGCATAAAAAAGATAGATTGCTGTAATAGGAGCTATAATACCAGTGACGACTAGTGAAATTACAAGCAGAAAGATTCAGATGAAATTTTGAGAAAAATGTGAAATCACAGCAGTTGACAATTGTCTACATTTTTCTTTGATGTTACTCTGACTAAATCTTGCTTGTTTAAAGTATCTAGATGAATTTTAATACACTTGACAATGGCAAAAATACAGTAAACGGAGAGTAAATACTTGTGCACTTTACTGTGTTTGCAGTTAGGAGACCTGACATTACCATTAACAAAATGGGCTCTGGAGACACAGCGGCAAGGGTCACGATAAAGACAACCACCTCAACACTTTCCATCTGCAACTCCATAGAAAATATGACTTAATGAGGTTACATCCCCCACATTTTCTTACACTGTGCTTTACGATAACCTTTTCAGTCTCTCAACAACCTACTGACAGACACTCACCTCGTGTCTACTGGCGACAGAGCATCACGTTTTAGCCCTCTGTCATTATTCTAGGTGTCACGTGTCTCTTGTGTGGGAGCACAGCAGGGGTTGGACAAACCTTCATTTTCAAGAGGCCAAACAGAAATGAGAATGCAGATGATGTGTCTCAAGCTAAACAATTGCTGGCTCACTCTCCCATTTTCACCTTGGGCAACAACAAACATTCATCTGTGAGAAGAATAGGAGGCCTTGAGTCACAGTGATTCAGCCACATCCTTTGCAGTGACTACAGGGAAAAACAAATGTGAGATTTGCATTTTTGATGAACCTGTGGGGTGCAAGCAATATTTTTTAATTCACATATTAAGACTATTGTGATCTGGTAAAATCAGATGTAAATGCACTGGTGGTGGTTATATAGAGAGCAGCAAGAAACCATCTGCCTGTCCTCTTTAAATGGACAATCATGCTGTCCAGGCAGTGGAAAACCCTGCAAACATATTTCCTTTTCATTTTTCTAAGCGACAGGTGACAATTTTCTCCATGTGGTGAAAAGTGACATGCTTCCCTTTCACACCTCTGATCGAAGCTCGTTTGAGATGCTTTAAGCTGAAATGCACCAGTGGAGTTTTACAGTGCCAGATAGTAAACTGTGGACTGTAGTTTTAATGGGTAGTACATTTAGATTTTTCTGTAAGTGAAAACATTTTTCTCCTCTTGGTAATTTAATTTGATTACTATATCCAACAAACAAATGTAACATTTCTATTTCATTGCACATAATACACACTAATTACAGGGCTGTTTGATTGAACTGCATGAGACAGGCATTAGATGTTTAAGATTTTCCTTCCTACAAAGTTCATCTGTGTTTGACAACCATTAATCTGTACAATAGATAAATGCATCAGAGTCTTTAAAATTAAAGTGTTGATAAGAAACAATGCATTCTTACACTCTCAATGTGTTGCTGCCAGTGTGAATGTGAGGAACTGTATAAATAACAGAAGAGGAGTTGTTGGAAAAGAGCACAGAGCTAATTTTCATGGATAAATACATGCTGCAAAACAAATGTCAGGGCGTCGAGAAATTAAATTCAAACAATACCTATGATGCACATATTGTGAGAATGGTATTTTATCCATTTCTGGTGGCGCTGTGAGAGAGCAGAGAGCAGTGCAACAGGAGAGAACTGACAGCTTCAACCAGCTAGTATGCCCATGAGGCTTGAGCTCTCTGACAGCACAACTCTGAAGCCTCTCATAGGATTAACGTAGGCAGAACACAGCCTTAACTCTCCTAACGAAACGCTAAGACTGCTCCTTGACGTTTGATGCAGAAACAGCCCAAGCGTACAGCTGTAAGTGCTCAACTTCCAGTACAGCGAGAGGAACCGCTGAAAGCTGGACATGAATGCCAACAATTCATTCTGTGGGCCTGCTGAGTCCTTGTGAATGAAGTCAGATATAGTCCTGAAAACATGTGCTGTTAGTGTCGTCTGACTACAAAGCCATACTTTTCAAGAGGTATCCAGTCAAGAGATATTCCTCTTTAAACTCTCAGCAATTCATGAGCCACACTTTTGGAATGAACCTACAAAGCTAAGCCAGACACACTCCTTCAATAAAACACCTACGGCAGTCTGCCCAGGATCCAACAGCATGCACAGTTCCAATGCTTTTGTGCATGATGTTACTACACAACAGGGATTTCAGACAATAACACATCAGGATAACAGAAGTGTATTTATCTTTCAAACAAACTGTGCAGACATCACTGAATTTCTACTTCTTGTATTTAGCTTGACTCCAGACCTCTAAATTGCAGCCCACAAGAACACATGGTCTGTTCTTGTGAGTGGCTGTTTCCTGGTTGGAGGAACAGCAAAGTATTTGTCAGCAGAGCTGAGAAGTTGGTGACTTTATCAAGCTGTGTGATAAACCCACATCTTAAGTATAAAGCTGTAAAGTGAGAAGCTGCTGGTTCTTGAAGTATTTCTGTTCTGAAATTGTAACTGAATTTTCAGAAAATGATTTGTACTTGTGGTTTAAAGTGTGCAGGGCTTAGTTGGGAAAAGGTGAAGTCGCATCTTTCTGTGCACCGATCAAATTTTAGCACTTGAGAGGTTGTTTGCTTATGTTGCAATTGGATCAAGTGTCACACATGTCATGACAAGGAAGATTACAGGAGGTTTTGAGTGTTAAACTCTAGTACCTTAGGATAGATTCAGGGATACCATGCAAGTCATTATGGGCTGACTGAACAACTGAGCCGTGTTGCACGTTGCTCACAGACTGTAAAAAACAATAAATAATTAATGACAACATGTGCCATAGCATCTCGCTGGAAAAGGGCTGGAAAATAGTGCATCTACCTGGGTGTCATGTTTCCATCACTCTGATTAGAGCTGGAGCCGTTAAATTCCCGTGACTACTGAAGTCACGGGAATTTAACAGAAGCTGTCTGACCTGGGAGTGTACTCTTTCCCACTGAGGACAAAAGCCAGATGTTAGTGGGTGTTTTTGCCTAGCGTGAAGGGGCTATAACTACCCAAAAGATAACAGCGTCACTTGGGAACACTTGGGTGTTTACTTGGTGTTTTTTTGAGTATTAGATTGGTCTCAAATTCTAGCCAATGAGTCTTGTCTAGTATAGGCATCGAAAATGTCTTCGTGGCCTAAAAGATCAACAGTATAAATAAGGTTTAATAATGTCATTAATGTAATTTTTCTAGAGTCACTTTTGAACAATGTTATAAGAAAATATCCTTTGAAGAAACAGAAATACAAAAGTGTGCTTGATAGATAAAATGAAAAAAAAAACACCCTCCAGTGTTGTGTATTTGAAAAACTAAAGCACCTAAGTAGGAATTCAAAGTCACAACACTTCACAAAGTCACTCCTGGAATCTATAGTTTACAAGCAGACAATGTGAATACAAACAGTGTTTTAGTGAAAGTTTCAGTGAAAAGCTTCACAGAGGCAGCTGAAGGGAAGTCCTACTGTTACAGCGCAGTACATCAGTACATCTGGCTTTCTGTCCTCCTCTGCAAGCTTCTGTGGAAACGAAGCCTGTTGCTTAGCAACCTCTTAATCAATACCTGGTCCTTGGTGGAACAAAGCAGAACAACGAGAGGGGAAATAATGGAGGAACATTTAGCTAGCAGCCTTACAGTACAAAAGCCATGTCAGACACCATTCATGTACGTATCAATCACCGACGGTCACCATTAGCAACCTCTCACTATTGTTGGCTCGTTGAAAACTTGTATAGAGAACTGTAGAAATGAATTATACAGAGTGTGAAATGTTTGGATTATCAGGATTAGACAGTGTGTGGCTGCTGGATTACATATTTCCTAACAAATGGACATAGACAAAGCTGGTCCAACCCATTTGGGGTGTTGAGCAGGAATAAACGCTTGTGCTTTGTTTGGTCACAAAACAAGTCAAGTCACTGTAAGATGCTCTCAAACAATATGATTATACGATATTTTGTCAATACCATTACTTTCTGTTATACTTTTTCACTTAGCATCCTGGCATGTTTGATAAGTCTTGCAGAGTCTGTTTAGTACTTGGTCATTAGTTTTAGAGGTATCCTGTCATGAGCTGTGTTGGACAAGTGCGTGCTTTGATCTGTCTGATGTACAAGATAAAAAGTCAGGGGATTTTCCATAAAGTCAAGCTGCTTGTGTCAATAAAAGACTAATATTAAATACTTAAAAATATGGTTTAAAAATGAGAATAGAAACTAAAACAATTAAGCATTTTATTTCACTCTCCTGGGCTCCTTTGTTGTAGTATACCTCAGGGTAGTTATGTGGGATGGCTGACTTCCATTAGCTCTACTTGGGAAGAACAAAATCAGGGAATCATAACAATGACACACTCCTAAATTGGTCATTTTGCCCTATTGTGTCCCAAAAATGACAATTGTTATTATGTGGTGGTGGCACTGCAGTAATACGGTTAGCAGTGGTGGTGACTAACAGACGTGTAAAAGCAGTAGTACTGATGTAGTATTTTAGTGATATTGTATTAACACTGAAGTATGTATGTTTATATAAGGCTTGGTGTATGTGTGCAATCTGTATGAAGAGTCAACAAAGTTTATTTATCAAACGTCTGACTTGATTTTATACGCCGAATATCTATAAAATACACAAGTAGACATATGAAGTGTTCAAAGGAGCACAGAGATCGAGAGACATATGATATAACATTGCTTTGTATTACATCTGGTGATAAAGCGGTTACATAAAGAGATATTTCACTGCATTTTTCGCGTGTAAATATAATTTTTTCCAAAGACCTGCTCTGTCCAAGGTGTCAAGAATCACTAAAAATTTGAGTGGGTGTGAGGCAAAAGTGTGAGAGTGCAATTGCAGATCAAAGCAGTGCAAGCATGCGCATACAGGTTCAGTGATAATGGAAAACTGTTGCGTGTGTGTGCATGTGTGTGTTCAAAAAAGCGAGACTGTGGGAAAGTGAGTGGGAGACCGGTGTCATACAATACACCTTCGTGTGGGTGAGTGTGGGTGGAGCAGAGCGTCGGTCAGGTAAATAGAGACTGCACACCACCACATCTCAGAGGACATTATCCTACGTCTTGTTTCCAGTGCACTTTCACAGCCAACCCGGCCATCTGGAACCCTGACTGCTTTAAAAAAAACCAAAAGGCTTTTGCACGTCCTGAATGCCAGATTTCTGCATTCTCAAACACAAGATTATTCTACAGGTGACTCTCTGACACTTGCTCTACCTCAGGAAGAATTTTTTTTTTTACCCTTTATGAACATCATTTCAGCTGGACACTTCAGTGCAGATCATTTTGAAGTGCGGCTGTTTTTGCTGGTAATAAAAGATTGAGGGTAATTGAAAAAAAAAAACTGAAAAAGAGAAGCAGAAAAATCCATTATCACATGTAGGAGGTATTAATGCACATGTAAGTGTGGGTGAATCTAAAGAGCATGAGGGTGGTGATAGAATAAACCTTGTGGCTGTAGGATGCACCCTCATGAAGAGAACGCCGTTTCAATGTTCATTACGGTTTTGAGGCTCAGTTTACTGACAATGACATGAGATGTAGCTGATGAGAAGTCATCTGTTGTCATGGCACTAACATGCAAAATTCAGATTTTCTTTCATTTGGCCTGTAATTACACACTCAGTTGCCAGTTTATCAAGCACACCAAACTAAAACTAATTCAATCTGATACACCAGTCCTGCAATAAATTCTCATTTCAAAATTCATCAGCAAAGTAAACTACATCTTCCAAAATGATCAAAGATGTTTCCAGTCAGAGGAGAGGGCAGACACACCAGTGCTACAAAAATATGTTCACAATATATTTGTTCTAAAATCTAGATGAAACATAGGGAAACAAATTCCAGGATTTTACAGTGTAAGTTTATAATAAAGCATGAGTATCAATTTCAATGCAATTTAAAAACTAGAGAATCTGATTTTGGACCAAATTTGACTCTTTTTATTCATCTGAAGTGTCGCTAGTAAATCTACTATATAAAAATTGCTTTAGTTCAATTTCCTTTCCTACACAGTTAGAAAAGGTTTAGCCAAAAAAGGATGCATTATATTCTCCGATTCAAAATGCTGGAGGATACAATTTGTCCATTACAGACACACAAGGTTGTGCAGGAACTGGGAACAGATTAGTTTCTGTGGGCTGAAAAAAAAGAACAAAAACTGAAAAAAATGGAGATGGTGCACTTTTCAATATTCTCCTTTTTTCTTGGCTTTCATTCTCACTACATCCATAGTAAAATTATTCAGAGTTAGTTAAGAGTATGACTGGACTCAGCTTTAGCGAATATAGTTATTACTGACATTTAACAAAACAGAAGTGTTCCAGTGTATTTCTTCTACTATCAAGTGCATTATGATGTTTCTCCTGCTCTGTACTCTGCTGCTGACAGAAATAATCTAATTCATGTGCTCCTAGAATTGCCTGTACCTTGTTTTACTGTCTGCTCAGCTGCTTAATGAGAAAATTATTCTAATGTTTTCCTGTTTCTCTTGGCTGTTTCTCATAATTCAAATCAATGCGATAGTTGACTCACAAGTTCCCTTCGCTCCTCGTACAGATGTACACTTCAGAAGCCTGACAGTGATTTCATTCAATTTCTTTCTCTTTTTCTATGTAGAAGTGGGATGAAGTTCACACATCACATATCAATGATTCACTACCAAATTGAAATCTATTCAGAATGGTGACTTTGTGAATCTCTTCAACACCCGGCAACCTGCACAACAGCCTCATTATATCACAAAGAACAACTTAATGATTATTGTATGAAATGAACTCTAGATGCACTGAAGATCTGGACGACCAGAGCTGGTCAAAGGGGCACTTAAACAACAAAATGCCTCCAATCAACATTAGCTCAGGATATGGAAGTTCAATTACATGACTGTACTGGCAATTCAATCTATAACATCCCATTAGCAATATGATTTCAGAAGAAAACAGGTCATTATCCAGAGTAAAAAAAATGCACTGTCACTTCCATCCACAGGCACAATTTACAAATACCACAAGAGTAACCACAATTGCGTCAACTATGAATTCTAGGACAGAAATCACAGCATATTTCATGTGCTCTGTAAACATTTTGGATTTGGCTACCGAACCGCTATTGTTTTGTACTAATAATGTCTGTCAATGAAGTTAGATTTTAACCTTTTTGAACAAATCTCTGCAAATTACAATGCAATACATACATGTAAAACATGTAATGTTTTTGCTGCTCTACGTATCAAGTTCTCTCACTCTTAGAGCCTTTTTGCACTGCGAACTACACTAGAACTATACACTGCTCCATTTGGTTTAGCACCATCCACTTTGAATAGTTTTGGTAACTTGCCATCGAGAAACAATTTGTGCATCACACTACTCTGGCCATGATCAGGGTCGGCTCGAAACATGCTTTTGTTTTTCTACAACGACACCCAATTACATGGACCCTTAGCAGTGCTTGAAAAATACTATGAGAAGTAGTCATTTCGCTGTTCCTAAGCACAGGCACCCTGGGAGGTACAGAACTGCTTTTGCCATTTTACTGATTTGAACAGCACACACCCTGCTATGTATTTATAGTTTCACTTAATTAAAGTTTTCACTGAATTATGGGAACATTTTTGTTCACGCTTTATGTTATTCCACTTCATTGACAATTAAAATGAATTTTTAATTTTCAGTAATAACCCTTTCTGTGGTCTGTAAAGAATAATTAAATCTACTTCATTATCATTTTCTTTTATTGGTGTAGTACAATTAAATGACAGTCAAACGATCCAATGGAAAGTTACACTCTAATCTATTGTAATTCTCAGGTCACACACTCATAGACACCCAACTATACAGTTACTGCTATTTTTATGCTCTGGGTCTGATGCAAATGCCTGCAAATCCCTCTGGCTCATGTATATGTATGACACATCATGCCTGGCAGCAA
Organism: Centropyge bicolor; assembly: GCA_037975185.1. Lineage (NCBI taxonomy): Eukaryota > Metazoa > Chordata > Actinopteri > Pomacanthidae > Centropyge > Centropyge bicolor. The sequence continues at coordinate 5,137,171 of JBBMOC010000003.1, read as the reverse complement.
ACGTCCTCCATAAATCAGAACCCACTCTGAGCATTCTCATTAATTTTACAGAGCAATCAATGCAGAATCCATCAACACCAGTTTTCTTTCAAAGCAAGAAAATTTGAAAAAGTACAAGAATGAGAGACAGTTAAAACTGTAATGTCATGTGCCACTATATCCTGAGTATTCTCTTTGAGTGGTGTCAGCTGTGCTGCTGACAGCTACCAACACTGATGGGAAATTCATTAATTCTTTATGAGGAATTTTAAAACTTCTTTTGCTGGTTTTAGCAACAGCATGAGACTCCTGTATTTTCTAAGACACTGCTGATACTTTATACTTAACTGCAAAGAAACACGCACTCCAAACACCTTAAGTCTAAAATACATTCAGACTTTTTATATTTTGCCCCTTTCTTCTGGGAAACAGCAATATCTTCATTCTCAATCAATACATGCACACTGTTTTCTCACATTTTTCTCTTATTAGTCTGTAAAATCCAACTTCAGACATTTGTGTTCAGTCTGATTTTGCTGAACTTGTTTAACAATTTTTCTGTTTAACTAATCAGCCGCTGCCTGCAGTAAGAGTCTTAGATCATATCTGTATAGGATATTGACTTTTGTTTGGCTCACAAGCCGCACTGCCCTGTGGACCATCACATGAATCAGGCTGTCAGACCCATTTCAGTTTGAACCTTCAAGCCACTGTCAAATGTGCGTTTCAGATGAAATTACCCAGCATAAAAGAAACAGGGAAACGAGGGCTGGAACAGCTGAGTTGGAGACTGACCTGTGTCACTCTGGCTGAAGACAGCCATGGTCTGTCCACCCACTGTGTGCATAGTGAAGGGATGATCCCTTGGGACCTGCGGTGATGCATCCTTCTCCCCCACAGCATCCAGGGCAGTCAGCTCCTCATTCAGGCTGAAACATACCTAAGAAACACAGCTAGGTCAAGGCCCTGCTATCTCGTCATATTATCAACCGACTCTTTGATTCATCGGATGGGGTCAAATATAATATTATGCAACTTTACTGATCCCTGTGAGGAAGTTGAGTCAGTGCACCAGAAAAAAACTGATGGAATACAACAAAGAAGGAAATAAGAGTAAAAGGAAAAATATTCCAAATAACAATATACAGTACAGGAAATATGAATGGGTGAATGTGCCACCAATTCATGTATAAAAGCAGCTGTATTATAATGAAGCAGTCTCACATCTGTTTTGCCTTGTTTCCTGAAAGAAGACAAAAAAGGGGATAATAACAATCAGGATTTAAGTACATATACAAAAAAACAACTTCTAAATGAACATTTTCACCACATACTTTCTCATGCTGATCCTTCCAACTTCTCCCTTTTCTGAGGCCTTGTCCCACTGCTGAGACAAATACTTGGGAACCTAATGAGACACAATTGAAAAGATATTTCTGTGATTAAAAAAGGCTGGTGAAGATTAACAAACACAATATTAACTTAACATTTAATTTCACACGAGCGTTTAAGATGATCAAACTGTTAATTTCAACATGGATGAATCATATTTTAATTAGTTAAACCAGCTAGCTAAACGTTAGTTAGCGAAATTAGCTTTAATTCGTTGGCGGTTATTAACACAAACTTGGTTAAAATATATATTAAAGTGGCTGAATTTAATCATTTTTAAACTTATACTGAAGTGAAATTAAAGTTATTGTCAATGTTTAATCACCAGAAAACGTCTGATAAATAAGATATGAAACAACCCACATTAATCTCCTGGATTAATTTACTAATTTAATGATGTACAGGTGAACAAACCTTGACGAGCCACACGCCTTTACTTTGTTTGACTCCACTTAAATTCACCTCCGTTTTATCCGACATGGTTCAAACACCGTCAGTTTCCAAAGACTGAAAACAGTTAAACAAGGTAAACAAGAACCAACAAACTCGTTAAAACGGTTCAATTTAGTCAGTCGGGCTCAATTAAAGAAGAAAAAAAACTGCAAAGTACAACTTCCTGTTGCAGCTTTCAAAATAAAAGGGCACAGTACTGGAAACCGATTACAGACAGTTTGGTAAGTGGAAATCCTTAAGAGCAGGAACCTTTTGTGATCTAAAAATAAAAGAGCCTGAGTTGATTTATTTCTAACTTTATGTCTTTATTCTTCTTCCTTTTGAACTAACCAGCCCTTTCCTCTTCTTAAACTGCTGCAATGAATGAAAATAGGTCTACATTCATATTTTTTATTATATGCATATGGATGCAAATATGTTGCAAAATCTATTTAAGTAACTCAAAAGCAAAAGCTTAATGCATTTACAATAAATTTTTGACCTGTAGAGACTTCATTAATCATTTAATCTATGTAGGACGAAGCTAACAATATCTTGGATTTATTCAGCAAAACCAAAACAAACTATCCAGCAATGAATGCATAACATGTCCATACTGTAGGTGGCTTTCTACATGGACTGTAGCCCACAAGCTGATTTCATCATTGACATTTATCCCACCAAAGTAGCAGCTTAAAAAAGGATCTCAATCTGTGAGGGCCTGCAAAAATAATCTTTCTATTATTAATGTGCTTTCATTTTGAAATGTCCTTTGTAAAAATCCATTGAAAGATTAAACATGATGCTGGAATTACAAATAAAAATGTCCTGGCCCTAGATGTTCATACCCAATCAAACATGAGCCCACGATTACTCTCATAACAATATCAAACATGTAAAAATGAAATGTCTTCAAGGGCAGAGCAAATATAAAACAGACATCATCAAACAGAGAGATTACACACTTGTAAAAATGATTAACAAGGCAGTGGATTTGGACTGAGGCAACAAATCAACTAGTCAATTTGCATTTAGTGAATGGTAACATAAACAGTTAATGGCAATAATACATTCATTTCATTCAAAAATGATTCATTAATTTTTGAGACTACTGTGAACAAAAAATACTAAAACTGAACATTTAGAAGTATTAGTAGCATGTTTTCTTATGTTTGTGTCCTGTGATTTAAATGAATGATCCCATTTCTTTGTATTTATGTAATCGATTCAGTATCATTGAAAAAGTGTATGAATATGTATTTCTTTGAATGAAAAGCCCTTTAAACTGTTTTCTCTATGTAATTTTTAAGGGAGACTGGCAGCATCACCATGTGGATCGGCAGAAAACCTGCACTCCCACTGTCAACAGTCTCTTCACTAACATGTTGAAGATAATCTCTAGTCAGTGTCTGATACTGTGATGTGTGAACCTCAGATATTTCTTTTTGTATTCTAAATTTTAAATGTCTGGTAATGTCCATCTCCACAGTGTCCCTCCTCATCTCCCTCAGCAGGGAAATGAAATCCATCAGAAATGAGCACTTCTGGTTTACACATGAGTCCAGACAGTTATAAATAGGACTTGAATTAAGGGAGGACTGGCTTAAAAGTTATGAGGGTCATTTTCTAGAACAACTTCCCAATTTTTAATGTGGTGTGTGTATGTGTATAGTGTATAGGAACATAACCATAGACCAACAAATGTATAATTAGGACTATTACCAAACAAAAATATAAAAGAAAGTCATGTAGCCTCAAACATTTTCATGCACATTGTTTCTGCTTCTGGCAGTTCTTCATATCCATATATTTGTCTTTATTTTAAATGCCACTGACATGTGATGCTTTCTTTAAAAAAATAGCTTTCTCAAATTATATTTAAAGAGCCTCCTGTGACTTGAAGTTACTGCTGTTGTAGCTCATGCAAGGAGGTAAGCCAGTCAACTAACTATTTCAGTAAATAAACTAGTATGTAGAGACCAAAGTAAATCAAAATTAGCTCTAAGGTCATTAATATGAATCTTTGGAGTGTGACTCGCCTGTAAATAGTCAATTTGAAATCTGCATCAGAAAATACAAACAAGCAAAGTAAAATATTGATGATGAACTGAATTTGCAATAACATATAAATTGTGTATCCATCACTTTGTATTAAATGAATATTGACAATATTGAAGAACTGTGGAATCAAAGTAGATCTGTGTCATTTTAGAGTTAACCCCTTCTTCTGGTCATCTCTTGAAACAACACACACTGTTGTTTGACGGGGGTTGTTTTTCTTCATTACTGCGGTCTTACTGAAACATCTGAGTCATTTCGAGGACGTGAAATGTAACTTTGCTTGCTGGTTTTGAGAACAAGTGAACAGCAGTTGTTAGTTTTTTAATTTCATCCCTGTAGATCCTGTGTCTAAACCCAGATCATCTCTGGTGAGACTTGGATGAACATTTTGTCATTTCTGAAATTCCTGTCAGAAGGAAGAGCTGTCTGTGAAGGAAAGAGAAGAGAGAGAAACACAGATTATCTTAAATCCAGTATCTTCATTTAGTGCTGTGGAGCATGTGGAGTGAATGAATGCTTTACCCTTTACCCCTACAGCTGATTTGTATCTATTGCCACCTTGTGGACAACTACTAGAACTGAACATGACTGAAGTAGATGAATGAATGAATGAATGAATGAATGAAATAGTATTAAGATAAAAAATTCTGTTCACTCCTCAGCCTAAACGGCTTCTCTTCAATATAATTTGCTTCTTAAATGTGGTGACTTACATAGGAAAATGAAAGCTACAGTAATATAAGTTGCAGTCTTGCACGTTGTCATCTTCAGCGTTGTGGTTGTTTTGAAGAGATATGAGGTAGATGATTCTAATATGATGGATGCAGTTCTTATTTTTTCAAATCAACTTTTCTATCCTCTTCCACCTTCATTTTAAAATATGGTCATAAACACTGCATATGCTAGATATTTGTGATGCATCAGTGTCAAGGATCATAACATCAGCTGGTCAGTTTGTATGTTTTATTCAGCACAAGACCGGCCAAAATACTATTGTATATTTATGATCCCCAGAAGATAAATTCAAATTCTCTTTGGGACACACTGACCTTTGCTCTGGTTCTACTACCAGGCTAAAATGTCAGTTTAATGTGCGAGAAACCTCATGATCTGATAGGAAGATCTGATTCAAGCTTCCAGGGGATAAACCTTTTGAATCCTTAATTATCTCAAGGCCTCAATCTTAATCCACTCTCAGTTAGATGATAAAATCAGTAACAGTAGCAATAACAGCCTTTAGTGGTAATTATGGCATTAAACATTTGCTCTCTTATTCACACTGCTTTAAGAGCTCTAAGTCGAACCAGTGTTCAGCTGATTTAGTTTTTAATTGGTGTGAAACCTGCCCTCTCAGCACACAATTAACTAAAAGTCAACTCTTACTAAGACCTCCATGTAAAAACGCTGTAACTGTACTTTCCTTGGTGGATATGGTAATTGTGATGCATAATTTAATAACAATGGGCAGAGAGGAGTCGTGGCAGCTGGCACTGGTCTGTGGATTTGGATCGATATAACTTCCTGTGCCCCAAATGGATCTCTCAGCGGGGTGGACCAGAACAAACCAGCCATAACCGTGAAACACAAAGATTTCAGTCAGAGAAGCTCAGGGTGACCAGCCGTCAGTACGTACACATAAAACCTAACACACGCACACAGAGCTCTCATCTATATCAAGACATCAAGAAAGACACAGCCTCCAAAGTGTCCCAGCTGCTGGCAGCAGTTTATCAGCATCATTGAAATGTGTTGAAAGTCTGTGTGTGTGTGGGACAATGAAGCCTCACTTCCTTTTATTACCCAAGTCTGAAAGTCCAGAAATCCTCTATCAGTCCTCTGCTGGTTGAAAGATTCAGAAACCTCTTTTCATCAGGGATAAAATGAACTTGGCACTGACTGGCTGAGGGTTTTGGCTTTCCTCTCAAGGTCATCCTGGCTTTGAGGTAGGCATTTTTTTTGCCCATGGTCTGGGTATATTTCAGGGGAGAGACTAGGGAGATAAATAAGGCACAAAATGAAATGCCAGCTCACTGATTTATTCTGAACTGTGTCCACTGACAAACCTTCACCTTTAAATGCTAAAAACGTACATTAATCGCATCATATTATTTTGAAAGCCTGGTCAAGCGGTTGTCTCACTGAAAAGGTAATTTCTCCCAAACCTGACATGATTTGGCATTAATGTAATTTAAAACATGATTCCCATTGTTGTCATTTTTTCTCTAAGTGCTCATAATGAGGGCTGTTGCCTTTGCAGGTCCTAGTTGGCAGATACAATTTTCACTTTAAAACAGGACACCAAAAAGAAAAGAGCCTTTTCAAATAAATGAAGAGATATTCTGTAAAGGGCTTTATGACCTGTTGTTTAAGATTTCCTGATAGAATCTAATTATTTTTTATCTGCCATTAAGAGACTTCCAATTAGTTTTGCCCTTCCAGTCTTCTTTGGGTCAGACCCTGATTTCTTGGCCTCATAGTGCTGGTTTGGTTTGATGCACAGAAGGTGATTTGTCAGTGAGGAAAAAGGACAGTGAATTTCATGGTTATTGCAACACTAACATATTCCTCACTGTCCCAACACAATACACAATATGACCCCTGCTGAATATTTCATTTTTGCATCATTTTGTTTCCATAATAGTTGTTGTTTGCACCAAGTATGTGACACTGGGTTTACTACATTGCAGTGAGGAGAGCATAAATTCAGCATTAATAAATTCATCCAGGTAGTGAAAAATGTTTTTCAGGGTTACATGCTAATTCAGTAGCATCAGGCAGCCTGTGCAGATTGTTTCTTGCAGACATGCTGCAAACCTCATGTTTCACTTCATCCCAGAGGTATACTGTTGGGCTGACGTCTGCAGACTGTGAAATCCACTGTAATAAAGTAAAAGTATCTGTCATGTTCCTGGAGCCATGCTGAGGTGATGAGCAGTTTGTGATATTGTATTTTATCCTGCTGGAAGTCCCCACTGAAAACAGCACATATATGTCAATATGCAACAATACATAGAGACTCCATGTGCCGTTCATGAGCTTTATTTTGGAAGACGAGGACCAGCCTGTACCCTTGAATAAGGCTCAGAATTTTATGATAGATTTATTAGACAAATTTTGTTTTGCCTGTTTTCAGTCATCCAGTTAAAGTGCTAGTGGCATGTTTGTGTTATATCAAACCATCTCTTTAGCTCATCTATGTTCTTTATATTGAGTTGCGACAGGATGATGGACTTTCTATAGGAGCTGGATGTTGATGCTGTTTATAATTAGGTGTATTTTAAAAGTCTCACCCTTAGATTGTATGTGTTTCTTTGTACTGAATTCCACCAAGGATTAAATTATTAGCTTGTCTTCATAATGAGACTTTTCCCTTGAGAACCTATTCTTCTTATACACACTTGTGTACTGAGGAGTGGCTCCCTCAGGTGGAGGCGCTGTGTCTTTGAAGTACTGTGAACAGTTCTTGGGAGTTGAAAGGCCATCTGGCAGATTTTGTGTCAAGCTATTTGTCTCTACATTCTATATCATGTAGACAGATGCTGTTTTGCCTTTCTCGTGTGGAAGCAAACTTGCTGCAACTTCAGATTTAGGAGCATTAACAACTGTCGATAAGTATATTTTAATATTGTATATAACATATAGATAAATTTAATTTTTTTGAAGTTGCATTCTTTAGCTGTGTATATGAAACGGCGAGGGATGATACATCTTCCTACTGTTTTAGTATTTAACAAATGCGCAGATTGACCTGATGGGGGTGCTATAATGAAGGGTCTTTTTCTCAGTATATCACAACTTAAGGGAGGAAAAACAATAACTTATGTTATTGGAACACTTGACACAAGAAACCTGTCTGATTGCTGGTGTTATTATAATTGTGGGGCCTAAAAATGTGGTCATGGGTCACAAATTGTTGAGAAAACTTTTCGCTTCATCTGCCATCAAATGCTATAACAAAGCAAACAGTAATGGAGGAAGTCATTTTTAGCCCGTTTGTATAGGACTGGAACTAATGATTACTGTCATTACTGATGATTATTTTCTTGATTAATCAATTGATTGTTTTCAATTCATTGTTTCCTGCCATTCGACTAACTGATTACTCAATTAATAGTTTTAACTGTACATTTATAAACGGTCAGGTAGTTTAATTTATAACAAAATGTTCCATGTTATGAGCTCTTTGTGTGTTTTTCTGCAAAAATACAGCAGAGTGGAGTAGAGGAAGAAAGTAGCATGAAAAGGAAAGAGTCAGGCAAAGCACACGTACCTCAAATTTGCACTTAAGTACTGCACTTGAGTAAATGTACACACTTACATTCTGCCACTGCGAGCAACTACAGGGACACCTTAAATCATGTTTATCTATGTGATCAACACAATATTCTTCTACAAGACAAACCAAAACACTTACTACCAACACATCTCCTTGCCTCCGGGCCAAAGCAGTTTTACCAAACATTGTTTGTGTCGACTTGAGCCTTTGCCATCTTAGATTCTCTCCTTCATTATTAAATACAGTATTTCCACCAGCTGCTCTCAAGTTTCCCTTTCACTCATCAGTCAGGCATTCAGATCTAAGGTTACTGCTTTGATTAATTCATTGTGCTGACTGTATGCTTGCCTGTCAATGCAATAATGAATTAATAACTCACAACCATTTTTACAATGACTTGGCTTTTTAACATTAAAGCTATAATCCAGATTTCTGTCATACATTATCATCTCGAAGGCGTGCATCACATTTTTACTTGTAGACATTCACAGCTATGAAACTGCCAAGTAAACCCTCGCTGTGCATCACCACATCATGAAGTAACACTGTGCTATGATACTCCAGTGAACATATTCACACAGTAAATTACTACACAAATCAGTCAGTTGTTTTGGTGTTTGAATTTACCAGATGACACAGTCAGAGGCCAGACTTCTTCTGATACCACAGTGGAGTCTTTGAAGGCATATTATGAGTCAGCTGGTTGTTGAACATAAGGAAAGAACATGTCCTCAAGCCTTTACCCTCATCTCAGCTGGAAGACCACAACAAACACGGAAAGGTTATGTATAAGACAACACATTCCTGGCTGTGTGGGTTTCCATGTGACATTTACCTGGAACATATGCGAGGTGTTCTGACTCATGACAATACGCCACAAAACCCTGTGACTTTCATATAAATATTTAATAATAGACCGTACATGTGCGAGGAAGGAAAAGCTGCAACTGCCTCAGTAAATCGCAGCTGAAATGTCTGGCTTATGGGTGATTTTATCTCTCTGTACAAATGTGAGAACATATAAATGAAAAGTAGCTTTTCTGGCAGATCTGTTCAGCATCAATGCATTTTATACTTTTTTTTTTTTTTAATTCAGATCATAATATTTCCTCTTACTTTATTACAGTGAAGTGCAGCAGTGACTCCAGTATGTGTGGGAAGCAAAACTCATGAATGAATTTGGTCGGCCTGGGTATTTAAACATCTAGGAACACACACTGTGATTTTCTGCTGGCGGGGGGCTGTCCAATAAAAATAAAGCCAGCATCAACTCTGGCCTCCATTCAGGGCAGGGAGGCTCAGTGGACACAAGGCCCAGACAGAGGCACAGACACCCTGCCCCGCATCACTGGGCATGGCCCTGAACTCTCCACGCCCAAAGCCTCTGTTGTTTCAAGAATTTTAGGTTGGTTTCACCACCATCATCACCACCCTGCTCTGACAGATCTGTCTTTTTATACTGAAGCTCGACAACTGCTTCAGAAGGCAATGGCAGACTAAATTTAGCAATCATTATTTACTGGCCTAAACAAAGCCACTCTGGTAGACAGCTGAGGGAGATAAATTCACACCACATGCAGCAGAAATCTGCATACTGGAGAATACTAACACTGTGTAAAAATACTCTGCAAATAGATGGACCATTCAAAATGTTACTTAACGAAAAGCACATAATTTTAAGCAAAATGTCAAAGTCAAAAATTATTTTTTCACTACTATTAGTTGAATCTATAAGGCATATTTTATAATTTCATCATATCTTTATGTGCAAAGTACCTGGTGAGTAAAAAGTACATATTTTCTTCTGAAATGTATAGTAGTGGAGATGAAGTGTAAAGTAAAAGAAAAGGAAACACTCAAGTGAAGTATAAGTACCTCAAAACTGTATGACATTGCAGTATTTGACTATGTATTTGCAATCCCCTACTGCCAGAAATGACTTGTTGATCAGACCATCTGTGTTTGCATGGGCCCATTTATTCCTCTATTAATTTGACTTCCACAAAATAGCTGGTCTGTTTATCTGTTTGTACGGTTGTTGTGTGAACATACGTTGCTAGTAAATGTGAGTCTAAGTCTGATAAGACCATAATCTAAAAAAAACCCCACTCCTTTAGAATAAACTGAAATATCTTTTTTCAGTAAACAGTATAATATAATATTGAAAAACACAATCCATAAAGAGATTTTGAAAATTTTAATTACAGTAAACCATTAATTGTTATTTGACTTGAAAAGGAGAGAGACTTGTTCATGTAAACACAATCAGCATGGATTTGATTGTCTGGCTGATTCTTCTGCTAATGCAACAACTACATTACATTCATTTGACAGATACTTTCATCCATAGTGATTTTAATTCGGTAGGAAATTTGGGGTTCAGTGTCTTGCTCAGATACCCAGTTGTTCTTGAATCAAATCACAAACTACCAATATAAGGCACATCCAGCAGCTATATAGAGAGCATACAATTGTCATTTCTCTATAAGAATACACAGTGGATTATTACTCAGAACAGAACAGAGTGTTTACAAAATGAAAGCAGAGTCCAGAGTATATATTGGTCATTATTGTAGGGCTGGCGGCACAATAGTGCTGTGTGTTTTTTTGTTGTGGAGTGCCAGTGTGATTTAAAGCTGCTGACAGCACCAGACGCTTACACTGCACTGGGCTCCTGCTGTCTCTCGTCCTCTATCGTTTCTATCGATGGATATAACCCGTCTGCTCGCCTGGCAGTCAGTCTCTACCTCTCTTTTCTCTTTTCTTGCTCTTCCACCTTATTCACTAATCACTGCTCTGTTCTTCATCTGTATTAGTTACCTCCTCCTCTCTCTATCACCCCCTTCAAATGGCTAAAACTGACAAACTTATCTCATATTTTTAGTTCAAAGGAAAGACATTTTTCCCTAGCCAATTTTATATATTGATTTGCATTTAAATTTTTCAAATATTTCAGTTCAATACATCCAAATTCAGTTTATTTGTTGAATATATTTTGTATTAACAATCTAAATCTGGGAATGTACTAAAGCTCAGATGAATATTGAGTAAGTATTATCTTTTCTTCTAAAATGTAATAGAGTAGGAGTAGAAAGTAGCACAAATGGAAATACTCGATTAAAGTAAAAATACCTCAAATTTGTACTTAAGTACTTGAGTAAATGTTCTGAGTTACTTTCCACCACTAATTTAAAATTTTGGAATTATTAATGGGATTGCAAATTTAGGACATAAGAACATTTCTATTTTAGGGATGGTATAAAGTACTTAAGATTAATGGTTATATAAACATAATGGTGATACTGTGAGGAAGATGAGGATTGTGAGGTGAAGAGAGGGAGGAAAAGAGAAGGGAAGAGAAACATGAATTGGTTAGAATTAGACCTGGATCTTTACGTCCAGAGACGAACAGAAAAGACCAGAACACAGAAAATGCAGAAAGTTGACCAGTTTAACACCAGAGTTCAATGACCTACAGTGGCAACATTACAGACCAACAAATGTGTATTTTCTCTGAGAGAGAGAGAGAGAGAGAGAGAGAGAGAGAGAGAGGCCCCAAACAGTACCTGTTTGTAGAATAATCCTTCAGTGTAGTTACCACCTGTGTCTGCAGAGAGATCTAGCAGCTCTCTGTCTACCTTTGTTTCAGAGACCCTGTTGTGATGTTGATGTTTTGCTCGATCCACTACAAATGCTTCATTCATAGTATATTTACAACCCTTTTCTTTTTTATCTTCTCATCTGGAAATTCACTGTATTATTTCTCATTATCTGCAGAGATAAATTCATATCCACTGATTAGCTCTGAGTATACACAGTGTATTCAGATATAACAATCACATCAAGTATCAACAATACTCAGGTGAAGCAGTATTATCAACAAAATATACTTTAGTATCAAAAGTAAAAGTACTTATTATGCAGAATGTTCCCTTTCAGAGAGTTGTATCATTATGTGTGCTATATTGAGTAATGTTAACATGTACAGGAGCTATTTTTTCACTACTATATAATTAGATAGTTAACTATGAAAATACACTACTTTACAAGATGATGAGATATTACTTTTGATTACTTTTGTAAAATATTAATTGGAAATTGTCTGCTGTCATATTAATGTAGTACAGTAAACAAGACAACATGTAGTGAATGTGTGAAGCAGCATAAAATGTATATACTGTGCAAGTACCTCATGACTGTACATGAGTACAAACGGTACTTGAATAAAGGGACTTTGCAGTAGTGATACAGTGTAAAGTACTTGCAGTAAATCTTAGAGTTAAAGAGATGAAGTCTCTTCAGTTTTAGTTTCAAATGTAATTCTATTCTTGTCAGTTATTGCATTTTTATTGTTATTTCCTCTTACCTACAGAATTTGTTGTGTTTGTGATTTATGCCATTGGGTTATTTTCCATGAGATTAATACTCTATCTCTCTGTCTATAGCAGTAACGTAAAATGGAAATACTCAATAGAAGTACCTCAAAATTGTACATGAGTATAAATTCAATTCAATTCAAAATGTAAACGTAAATGTGCTTTGCAGTAGTGGTATAGTATAAATAACTTACAGTAGATATTAGAGTTAAACTATTAAAGTCTAGTTTTAATTTCAGTTTTAATTTTAGTCTATTGCTTGTCTGTTTATTGTTTCTGTTTCTCCTTATGTAACTTGGCTGCTGTGACACATCTATCTGTCTATCAATCTATCTGTCTAAAAAAGATTAAAATCATGCATAATAAATTAAAAATTCACGATATATCGTATTAATAACTCTGTCTCCGTCTCTCATTCCAAAGGATTATTTATTGCTATCTATTAATTAACATCTAGAATTTAATAGAAAAAATGATGTATTGTGATGTTTATTTCAGGGCTCGTGCCCCCCCCTCTCTCTACTCGGCTCTTTCCGCCTCCTCTCGGTGGTCTCGCGCCCGGCTCGTCTCCTCCTCTCCAGACTGCTTTATGTCTGCTGGCAGCAGAGATCATGCGCGGTCGCCATATTACGGCGCCTCCCCTCCCCTTCAGTCCCGTCACAGCGCGGAGCCACAGGAGGCTACAGACCGAACAACCACCGCTGGGGAGGACCAGTGATACAGCAAAACCAGGAGCCGAACCACGACCCGCTGGGATGGATTAAACCTTTGTGCGCCGATATTAAGTGATCGCAGTCGGTTTTACATCTTGGATAAAAGGTTGTTTCTTTTCATTTTCTTTCATTTGAGCAAATCCAGCAGCTAAAACGACTCAGTCTGTGTTTAGCTAGCCGGTGATGGAGACTGGCGGCTAGCTAGCTACTCCTCTGTCAGGCTAGCATCCAATATAAAGCTAACTTACTCAGCAGCTGTCTGGTTTTCAGTACACGAGCTCAACACAACGTAGCTTTTTGTTGGAGAAGTCGCAAAATGTTAGCTTGTGTTTAAAAAAAGGCGCAGACGGATAACAGTGGGAGTTAGCCGGCGAATTACAACTGGCATCAGCTGACGTTAGCTTGCTAGCTACTCAGCGGCTAGCCTCCTTTGCCTCGCTGGAGATCAGTGAACATCGTGTGTGAGAGGCTGGAAATATCAGCACAACTTTGCCTGATATTCGAGAGCAGCCCGGCTTTTGTTCAAGTATTTATTTTTGATCTGGTTGTCTGTTGAGCGTAGTTTTGTCAAGACGGCGCCGCTAACGAACTGCGACCTTATTGCATACTGTCAGAGAGCAACTACCCCCCGGATCCTCTCGAAATGCATCATCCGGACCCTGCAGGAGACTCTGGCAGTGTTAGAAAGATGGCGCACCCGGCTGTCTATCACAGGAGGGGTAGCAGCACGGGCAGCGGGAGCGGCTCCGCGCTGTCAACACCGGCAAACCCGGTGGTCAACAACAGCCACGTCCCGGCAGATGATTATCAGCCTTCCCTGTTGATTCAGTGCCAACCTCCTGCTGGGTCATCCTCTCCTGGTCCCCATCATATTCCACCCCACAGCCTCAATCTGCATCCCCAGCCCCAGCCCACACAGTCGGCTGGTGCTCAGATAAAAAAGAAGAGCGGTTTCCAGATCACAAGTGTGACTCCGGCGCAGATATCTGTGAGCACCAACAACAGTATTGCAGAGGACACGGAAAGCTATGACGACCTGGATGAGTCCCACACGGAGGATCTCTCCTCTTCTGAAATCCTGGATGTGTCTCTCTCCAGAGCAAATGACATAGTTGGAGCAGAGAGAAGCTCCTCAGAAGAGACGCTGAATAATTTCCATGAGGCTGAGACCCCTGGAGCTGTCTCCCCCAACCAGCCTTCGCACCCACATGCTCTGAACCAGGCTCAACAGCACGGAGGAGCCATGGTCAACGGGACTGTGCACCATCATCATCAACATCCTCATCATCCCAACCATGCCCAGGTCTACCCTCTGTCCTCCGGGCCTGGGGGCGCCCCATCTGCCCTCACTTCTGGAGCTTTACCTAGCGTCACCCAGAAAATGCCTTCTAACGTGGGGGTCCCTCAAGAGAATGTTTCCCAGGCTGCCCCTCCAAGTATTGTTGCTCAGCCCGTGGGGGTTGTGGCCCCGGGATCTGTCCCTGGAATGCACAGCTCTGCTACGGGCACTACAGTTAGCATAGTTAATCCCCAGACCAGCAGTGTTAGTAATGTGAATATGTTGAGCTCTGCCAACGTGCCTGTGAGAGGGGGGATCAGCACGAGTGCTACCAGTAGCAGTGGTGGCTATCCTCTCAATGTGATGAGCAGCAGTGGGGGGAGCGGAGGTGGAAGTGGTGTTGCTGTTGCTGCAGCTGGGGGTAACCTCATAACGACCGCTAATGTCGGCATGATCCAGCAACACCAAAACATCAGCTCCAACATCACTATGACTACTACGGCTACTGCTGCTGTTGCTGCTGCTGCTGTCAGTGCCTCTGGAGGAATGGGACTCTCCAGTGGGATCCAGGGAAGGGTCGGATCTGCTGTGCTGCAGCTCGTGAGTGCCCCCGTCACAGCTGTGGCCCCGGCCCCTGTATCAACCACTCCTGCCCAGCCCGCCCCAGCTCCAGCCCCTGCAGTGGCTACCACCAGTTCTCGCTTCAGGGTGGTAAAGCTGGACTCTAGCTCTGAGCCCTTTAAGAAGGGCAGATGGACATGCACTGAGTTCTATGACAAAGAGACCCCAGCCTCTGCTCCCAGCTCCTCTGCATCTGATACTGGGTCTCTCAGCATGCGCCAGTTTGTCTCTGAGAGCTTTGCTGGGGCCTCAGAGAGGGAAAGCACAAGTGGTAGTTCTGTGAGTAGCACTATGAGTACATTGAGCCATTATACTGAAAATTTGTGCAGTGGAGAGACTGGGGGACCCCTGGTACCCCAGCATGCCCAGGATTATGCCTCCCCTCCTCAGGGCTTTCAAGGAACCCTCCCCAGTGGCTTAAGCATGGGAGTGTCCCAAACCCAACCTCACATGCACCCCCAGGATATTACCCATTCACATGTGAAGACTACTGTGGCCCCCTCGGCTCCCACAAACCTTCATCAGCCTGCTCCTATGTCAGGCCACCAGACCACCATGGGACTCCCTACGTCTGCTGTACACCAACAGCAGCTCACCTATGCCCAGGCAGTCGCTAATCAATCCTCAAGCTCCACACAGGGCCTAGTGGGTGTTCAGCAACAGAAGATGGGCTATGCCACCCTGCCACAGCAGCCATCTGCTACCCCCCAAGCAGCCCCGTTGCAGGTGAGGCCAACTGAGTACACCCAGCCACACCAAGTTATCCCCCAAGGTGCTGCTTCTCAACCTCTGTCCAATCAAGCTGGGTCCGCACCCTCTGGGCCAGCTAATGGAGCATGTCAGATGATGGGAGCCCTGCAGCAGCCACAGGCACTCCTCCACACACAGTCCCAGCAGCCCTCCTCCCTTCAGGCTGCCACCTCCAGCATGCCCTCTCATGTTGGAGTACCAGGTCTTGGCCAGCAGCCTCAGAGTCACCCTGGCCATCTGGATTGTCAGCAGCAGAAGCCACAGTCACTCCCAACACAAATCCAAAATCCGGGCCTGAGCACCCAGCTGCCGACAACAGTCCATCAGAGCCAAGTGTCTGCACCAAGTGTGCCTCCTCCCAACCCTCAGAGCGATCTCCAGGCACAGCCTCAAGCCCACAACACTGGGAATACTGGTAGGATGCTCCCGCAGGCTGTTCAGTCTTGTATCAGCTTGTCCCAGGACCACAGCAGTGCCCAGGCCCTGGCTCATGCTGCCCAGGCCAGTGCCCTCTATGCCAGTCTGCCCACCTTCACCACCACTCAGCTGCAGGATGCCCAGCGGCTGCTCCTCCAGCACCAGTCGGCTTTGTTGGGGCTGCCCAAGCTGTCCGGAGGGGACGCTGGATCTGGATCCGGCACTGGCCAGGGTCAAGAATCTGAGGGCAACATCGCTACCGCCAGTGCCTTAACTGCATCAGCTGGTCTCAAGACAGTTGATGGAGAGGATGATGGGTAAGAGATTCTATGTCCTTGCTTTCTTCTTTATATTGATTTGATTTCTTGACACAGGAACAAGTGGCAAACATTTTGAGCACTAGTCTGGAATCGAAGTAGATCACTGAAAGATGCCTCCTATTAAATGGGTGTTTGGAGCCCAACTCAGCATTCAGAGTCTGTTTGAAGCTGGATGATTTCACTGGTTGCTGTGGCAGCTGTGAGGGAAGAAAAGTGTTATTGTTTTCCTAGATAGCCAGCAGACAGTGGCCAGGCTGCCACAGTCTGTCTGTCCTCTGTCAGTGGGACACAGTGCAGGGCTCAGCTGGATGTGACGTCTCCTGTCTTTATCAAGTGGCTGCAGTGATTCGACATTTTACCAAGCCTGCTTCCTTGCTTGAGTCCCGACTGTCTGCCTTACAGGGCACAATTTCTGCTGGATGCACAGTTCGCGTGCACACTCTCAGCACATTTGTTGTTTAAATGCAGGAAACAAGGCAGAGGTTGTATGATTGTTTAATTAGTGATAGAAGAAGGTAGGTGGCTGCAAATGTGATATAAATTAACTAGATTTTTATTTATACAGATGAAATTTTGTTTTACAGCCCATCTCTTAAAGTTAAAGCCTAATAATACTCTTTCTACCTTTCAGTGAACTCATGAGGAAGAGATGTTGGTTTACTTGTTGACATGAAAGTGTAGCACCACAGTCCTTTTTCCTTCACTAAAAGCTTATTGATTTTTTAATCTCTCTCTCCCTCCTTTTCCTCCATCTCTCTTTGTCACTCCTCTCCAGTCACTACAGTTTGCAAGTGATTTTATGCAGTGAACCAGCTGAAAGTCCAGAGGAATGTCTTCCGAATAATGCGTTTTAAGAACTGATTTTCAAGTAACAGGGAAATTTTAATCACCTTGCAGCAGCAGGAAATTGCTCAAATATCAGTCTCTCTTACAATCCTAAGCCCCCATTCCTGACTTCTGAATTTTTTTTACCTCAGCTTTTAGGATGTTTTACATACCTGAGTAATAATAACAAACAGGTAGGGAGGAGAAACCCTGATGAGTTGATTACAGGACTGGTTTTCATTACTGGACATGTAAGGGGCAACATGGATGTAGTGATATATTGTTTCAGTCTGTTTTTATGGGTCACTTAAATGGATTCTGAAGGATGGCTACTGTTATCACATGACGTTTAACTCAGAGGAATGTGAAATCTATGGGGATCAGGTGGATTATTGTCTTTGATGATAAGTAGCATTTGGGTGAAACCAAAGCCCTTGGTACAAATGAGAAGATTGTCATGGTGAGTTAGGCTCACGGTTCATTTCTTTCTAGTTTACCTGCTGTCACAGGAGTGCAAGTAGTTGACAGTGCCTGATGAAGTCTTTTTCCCTCCTAATGGACGCTGAAATTGGAAGTGGCTATTGCCCCCTCATTCTTAACAAATTAACCTCCATTGACAAAAAAGCAGTGCAAACCCTGAGATGAGAGCACAGCATCGTCAAACACTATCTAGCTCCTGCAAACTTACAAAAGACCACAAAAAGGCATGTGTCAATCAAACATTTTTCCCCTGGTCACTAAGTCTTTTAATATTAGATCATCCAATGATACTTACAATTTCTTTTCAAAGATTAAACTTAAGTCCAGATAAACTACACTGTGAGTAATTGTATACAAATGAATAAGCAAATTGGTCTACAGAGTTCAATGCACATTATGTAAAACACTACATTTTCTTGTGGTAAATGATAGTTGGATCAAAATGTAAAACTACAACTAATATAATTTGTTGTTTTCCAGAAAAACTTATGCTCAGCATGAATAAGACCACACTAAGCATCCAAGATTAACCCATCTAAAGATCACTGAGATCAACCTGCTGTTTAGTGTTACACTTGCATCATTAAATGACAATTATGTAGTTATAATTTGCAAGACCTGGGGAAACCAGAGTTGTGTATGTTTTAGCATTTCTTCTGTATTTTGTTGTTGTTCAAGCATTTTAAAGTCACTTTCTGACTCATGACAGTGTATGTGTATTGTTCATTAATATTAATAGAATTTCTCTGAGCATTAATTTATTAGTTAATTGCATGATAAAAGGTGGATGAGAAAGACAGTGCTATAATTTAATTTTAGACCAACGTTGCTTTGGTTTTCAGGTTAAATGTTTGGGACAGAATAGCATAATGATTTAAAATGCAGCAGTTGTACCACAAATCTAGAGGATTTCACACTTTGCACAGTCTGATTATCAACAAATATTATACATTGTGAAGCTTGTCGTATTTCAGTTTCATTGAAGTCGTGAGAGACATGTTGATTTAACTTTGCGGAAGTTTTAGAGGCTGCCCAGATATTGAAAATGTTGCACCAATGTTTGCTTGTGTTTAGAGGAGACTTAACCAAGTTCAGGGAACCTGGGACATTAAACCATCACCAGCAAAAACACACCGCTGAGTCTGCCTGTGATATCTGTCGCTTACTCAACTCTAAGAAATCTAATTAGGGCTGGGCCACCATTTGTGTGTGTTTATATTGTTTTATTTTGCATTGTTTTGTACAACCCAATGTTGTAAAATGATAACGCCACATGTTCATGTCATCACAATACGATTGCACTAAAAGCTGATGTCCAATATTATTGAATTATTGCCCTAAATCTCATTGTGGTGACATAGAATTAACTGATATTGATTATATTCACTTTCCTGCTTAAAATGACGGTCATTTTGTGCAAAGAGGCAGTAAAGTCTAAGTGATTGCACCTTTTAAAGCCACTTTAAGGCAAGCGTTTCTAAGACCTGGGACCTTTTTCCTTTGTGTGCTAATTGCAAAGGAGCCGGTCCCTCTCATAAAAACTGATTTGTTCCCTGTGTGGTAGGAATGTACCACGTAGAGAACAAGTGTGTTGTGGCTGGGGGTCTGTGTGCCATGTCAGTGGTTGTACACTCCCTGTGGTTTGCTGTGTGGCTCCTGTCAACATATTTTCAGGTTTCAATGTGTGGGATGACCCTGCTCTCATAAATCAGCACCTAAAGCATGGCTGTAAAACGACAGGGTGTCTTTAGAGTGTCAGTGCTTGTGTATTTGTTTATGTGTGTTTGAGAGAGAGAGAGAGAGAGAGTGTTTGAATGAGGGTGTCAATGGTGCATTTGCTCTATCTGCACTGACAAGTCATTAATGGAATATGTTCAAGATGGGTGGGTGGTCTGTCTGTCTGTGTGTGTGGGCAAACTGCTGAGCTTTATAGGCCATTTGTGGTAAATCAGTGATTTGAAAAGGGTGTCAAATGTTTAATGGCACAAGGAAAATATAGCTAACATGAGAGCACGTATTCTAGTGTAACATTATGCAGGTTTATACATGCATGACTCCTTGGTGTTTTTATGTGCGTGTTCGTTTGTGTGCTGATATCTTGTAGTTTAGTTCTTGTTTCAAACCTGTGGATTGAGGACAGAGTTATGTCTTATGTGTAGGACAGAAATTAAGTTTGGCATTAAATTTAGTGCATGGTTATTTTCTGCTGTACTTATATGACATGATTTTAAAGTTTGCAATTTTTGTTAATATTAATTAATTAACCGATATTTTTGTTTTTGAGAGATGAAGTCTTTCGGTCAGTCATCTTTCTTGTCTTAATGTAGTCATTATATTAGTGATAACAAGGTATGACATTATGTCTTCCTTTGTCCATTCTGCCTTCTAAGGCTTCCTTGAAATATGAAATAAAGAGGCACAATTTTAGACTATTCCACTCAACCTTTTTTTGTAATACAGTTTGTGACATGCATAGAGTTGGGCTGTTACATGTATGTATTTATTTTTTCCACTAGTTTCACAAAACATTGAACATCAGTTTCATGTTTAATATTAGAAGTGTAAGTGGCTGTTTTAACAGACAGCAGCCCTGTGTTAAAAACCACACATGGGCTTGTGTTGGTGGGGGCGTGTTCTTTGAACTA
Source organism: Centropyge bicolor (assembly GCA_037975185.1). NCBI lineage: Eukaryota > Metazoa > Chordata > Actinopteri > Pomacanthidae > Centropyge > Centropyge bicolor. Next base: position 5,116,605 of record JBBMOC010000003.1, on the reverse strand, counting down.
CCTTGGATATATACTGTGACTGGCCAACCCAGTGCCAGTGATGAGGGACTGTTAAGTTAAGCCAGGTCCAACTTTTTTTTCCAAACTAGCCTGAATCTTTTTGTCAAAGCCCTGCGGTGCCAATGCAGTGGTCTCATTGAGATGAATGAGGATGCTGCATTTTTTTTAACGCAGCGCTATTGTTTGTCTGAACACAGTGTATGTGTGTGTGCGTGTTTGAATGTGTGAAGGCTCAGGGGAATGTAGGCTGGCTGGCAGCATGATGGCTATCTCTGCTGCTGTCTGTTTTGAATGTAATCTTCCCCCTGGCAGTGCAGGGTCCCAGTGTGTGCTGGGCCTGTTGGTCATTGTGTGGAGATCAACGAGATCCCCAAAATTCACAACACACAGAGGAAGTGACCCAACCTGACCTAACCCAACTTAGTCGGGTCTGCTGAAGCTCGTAGAGACCATTGAGGACACAGCAGACTGGACCAGATGGAACCAGACTGAGCAGAGTTGTGCATCACTGTTTCAGCTTTGTAAATTCTGCCATTGTGCTGTTCCACTATGTCCTTCATCAGTGTCGATCTGTAGATGGTTTTGTATGAGCACTGGCTTTGGAAGGTTGTACCATAAGACTAAACCTGAAGTCAACACTGGCCACATCTAGGTGTCAGATGTATCATAGATGGGTTTTCTTAAAATAATAGTAATAATTGCAAAGCGTGGGATCATCTGTGGTGTAATTCCATTGTATTCATACACTAAATATGTTTGTTTTTAGTCTTAACCACTTCACCCCTTGCATGATTATTGCAGTGCCTCTATTCACCCTTTGTCTAAAACATTCCATTTTAGTTCCTGTCTCTGTAGCTATATCATTACCTTCAGGGCATGGCTGTCAAGTAACTTTACATACAGCAGAAACACTGCACAGAACAGGCACCACAGTATAAACTTCCACCTTTTTAGGATAAATAAATAGGCCTCTTGAAGATTAATGTAAGTTTAAGTTATACTTGCCTTACCTGAAAAGTAGTATTTCACACATCTTTGATATGAGCTGAACCATCGTTTTGAGCTTCCTATGGTTCATTTTCTCATGTGAATCTGTGATTTATTTTGTGATTTTCACCAGAAATAACTTAAGTTGCTTGTAACAAAGCACTGAATGTGTGACTCATGCCTCCATGTACTCCTTATTAACAGCTGCCCTTGATGATTTCAGTATTGGTCATAATTATAGTACACTGCAGTGGACAGCTATTTTGCCTGTTAGTTTAGTGTTTAGTAAAATAATCCCTCCAGAAACATAGAGACATTTATTAAAGGCTGCTGAATACAAATTGTGTTTCTTATTAGAGCAGTCATTTTTTAAAGCCATTTCATCAAGCCTTATAAATAGTGAAACTATTTTACAAAATTGAGCTGGAAATGAGCCGTGGACTTAATATGTGCACAGGTGCCAAGACTGGACAAGCATTGTGCTTTTTTAAGCAGTGAGAATTTTTTACTCATGTGTCATGACACTCAATCTCATAGTTGTTTTTCGTTGCAAGTGCCCCAATATTGTGACAGTGTTGAGCTGTTACCTTTTTATATAGAGCTGTGGTTTGTCCTCAGTTGCGCATCACTAAAAGTAAACAGCATTTGTTATTTGCTATGCTGCTGACACCTCCCCCATTCCTACCACACAGACCAAGCCAGAGAACACCAGAACACAGCAGAGCAGCAACATGCTGTGTATGAGCGAGGAGAGGGAGGGAGGGAGGTCTCACTACACGCTACTGAATATTTACTATGTCTCTCTAAGCCAAGCGCTGAAAGCATGAATGGCAGAATGAAACTAAACAAGGAGATTGTGAGCAGTTTACTGTATGTTGATGAAGTAGAGGTTAATACAAAGCACTCACGTGCACACATATCTCTGTAAATCAGGTCTCTGTCCCCTGCTTATTTGTATGCTTTGTGCAGATGCGTCATTGATTTCATTTGTCTCTGCCCCCTTCTCGTGGATGGTTTATTTTTCCATCAATAAACAGGATTGTTTCACTTAAGAGTGTGGTGGGAAAACTAATGGCTTGTAATGGATGATAATGGATTGTGTTTTTAGCCTGCCTTTCATCTATGAGAAAATTGCCCTCCCACCCCTGAACACACACACACACACACACACACACACACACACACACACACACACACACACACACAGTGCCTTGATAGTGTAACCCTGTAGAAAACTTGTTGTTTTCATTTTGCTTCTTCTGTATCTGCACAATATGGACAGGAGCAGTTAGACTGCTGTCGCTACTGTTATTCATTAGTATATTTATTGTCTTTAGGGTCTGTAATGGATCAGAATCAATAGACTCTTGACACTATAGAGTATGTTTGGTCGTCACAATATGATTCATTTTGGATGAGTCTTATGTATGACCAGTTATCTCATTAATTTCATCACACTCAAAATGGGCTTTCCTTTTGGGTTTATGAGGTTCCGCGTTTGCCTCTCTCTTTGTTTCTGGTGTGAGTAAGATGGTGGTTTGTTGTACTGATTCACTTCCTTATTAGTTCAGGAGAACATAGTTTTTGAAAACCCTGGTGTCCCTTCTAGATCGTTTCGTCCAATGCTCACAATTTATTGTTAAGCTTTGGCCTTATGATAATGGTGATAAGCCAATTCTGCTTTGTGGATCTATAGAAATTGTTTTGTTGTATGTTGTTGTTGCTACTGTGTTGTTGTAACACGCTGTATTAAAGGTCCTTAAACAGTTCTCATCATTTGTTGGAGAAGCCATCTTATTAAACAGAGAGATAAGGGAGGATGAATTATTTTGTGGTTATTGACTAACTGTAACCTTAAATATTTGTTAATGTATGAATTGGTGGTGATGGAGATTTCATGTTCAGCCACACATTTTTATTTTTAGCCTTTAGTGGGCTGCCACTGTCATCCCCCTAAACACGCAGGCAATGTGCTGAATCATGGCCGGCATTCCTGTGGCCAGAACACTGTCCAGTCAGCTCCAGGAGACACACACACACACTCACAAATAGGATGCAGTAGATGACTTTGCTATCGGCATTTTTCTCCTCCATGTCTTTCGCAACACTTTTCTCTGTTTGGTTCATTATATACTTGTTTTTCAGTCTGATGGGAATAAAAGCTGCCAAAGTCATCTGATCAGGTTATAGGCAAAGTCATTGATTAATGGAAATTGACAAAAAGATAATGCCATACTACCTTAATTAATACCAGTGGTCTCAGTGCTGATTGGCTGAACAGACTAGCTAAATTGTTTCCTTCAGTCTGTTTCCCAAAACTCCACAAACCAGAGCTATACACTGCGACAAAAACTGTATGATAATTGAAGTGACCACAGTAGTAGTTGATTTAGTACCTGTTTGATACAGCTTCGCAGTGCATGTGTGTGACACAGCTTTTTGTTTGTGTGTTAGATGTATTTCTACTTGATAGTTTGCAGCTGCGTAGTCTATAAATCCTACACCAATTTTCACAATTTCAATGGCCACCATGTTGGTACAGGGAAGCTGCACCTCCTAATGCTTGTAAATCTTTTCATCAGGAAGTTTATCCACAATTATCTTTTACAGATAGTAGGAGTAATATTTTTAGAAAAATAAATGATTGAAGAAAGAAATGAAACAAACTCAAATGAAACAGAGATGAAATGCTATGTGGAAAAAGGATTTTCTCTTTGGCTATTTTTTCCTTTTTTGATTTAGTGATGCTCCAAAAAAGATGTGAGGAGACAACCCTCATATCATCTTTTTTATTAGGGGTTGTCTGCCCGCAGACACTAGCTGTGGCCAGTGAGTTGAATCTGCTGCGTTCAGTTGAAGAACAAAGAAATCTTTTGGATTCTAGTTTTTGGTTGTAACACTGCTTCCGATGTTTGCTTGAGTAAATCACTGATAACAGATGCAACATTGTTGTCCTTTGCCAGTCATATGTCTGTTTAAGCGATGAACTGCACGACTTGTGGTTGTTTCTAAAAGAAGGCAATAAATGTTTTAAACTCATGCTATAATTTTGTGGCCTATGCTACAAATCTTTAAACCACTGTAGCACCAGTGTCTTGTACAAAAAAAAGTGAATGTAGAGTCACTAAGCTTATTTGAAGGTGCATGTCATCTAGCAGTAGGTGTGCGTCATCAGAACCTAATTTATTCACATTGGCTTTGCAAACACAGTTTAATCTATCGTGAGGAGCGTGTCCTGTGTGCAGCAATCACAATTTGTCTCTGGTCAATGAGAGTTAAATATCATTAACTGGATTTAATGGTTCATTATTATCATACCATAGGTCATGTACTTACATGAGAAAGGGTGCAGAATTAGCAAGGATTTTAAAGAAAATATTTTCATTATTGATTCATTTGATGTTTATTTACTCGATTATTTGTTTGGTCAAACTGTCAGTGTGACATCTTTAAATTATTTCTTCCTTGTCTTCTGAATACATTTTTTTAATGACCACCTGATGATCATAATATTTGCCAATTAAGGGAAAGAAGTTCAAGGACAGATATCAGCTGGCAAGTTTCAGCTTACAGCGACTTGTCAGTTCAAGGAATTTTAATTTTATTTTAGAGGGATGAGAATATCAATATGAATCACGCCTGTATGAAGCTCAAGTTTGGAAAGGTTGAGCTGAGCTTAGCAAATAGACTCTAAGCAGGGTAAAATGGCTAGCTTGGCTCTTTTCAAAAACACTCCTTAAAGATGAGATTTCTTGCTCAAATATTAGGACCAGTCTGTGCTTGGATCATAAAGTGGTGACTGTTCATATGTCTGGCTTGCTCAGGTTGATGGAGTCTGATAGTTTGAGCCTTTCTGCTCAGCTGTGGTGACGTGAGTGCTCTATCCAGCCAGTGTCTTTTCCCATAGGGTCTGATATTCATTCTTGCTTTGTGTGAGCTAATCCTCTTCTCTATGCTCTGTGGCTGAATGAGGAAGGCTGCTGGAGGGAGGGGGTGAAGTTTTTTTGTTTTCTGGTTTTTTTTTTTCATCTTTTCCATTCCCTCAATAGTCTAGCCAGCTGCTTCTCCTATTAGCATGAATAAAGCACGGGGACACTCTTCATCATCTGTGTGTCCAGTACTTTAATGTCTGTGTACTGTAATCACGATTTCCCATATATTGAATGTATTTAGGCAGCCCACCAGATAGTCTCACAAAAAAAAATCTGTAGTATTTATATGTAGTGGTCTTTGTTTATAAATCTGCTTTAAAATTCAAGTGAATGTGTAGATTGTACAACAAATCAGCAGCAACCATGCCTGTATCTGCTATTGATAGTTTGCTTTTGAGAATACTATTTTGAAGCAGTTTTGCAGTCTAGCTCACACACTTATCTTTAAAGTGGCCAAAAGTCAATAGTTATTCAAAACATGTTTTTAATTAATTTGCTCTTAACATAACATACCTAATGCATTTCCTCTTTGTTGGCACACTCACTGAAGCATTGGTGCCAACTATACTTTGCCTGCAAATGATGTTCAGCTCTGTAAGTAGTGCTGTACTACCCCCTGCTGGTTGGCAAGCTCTGAACTGCAAACGTACACCAGCCTCCTCATATGTATGTGGATCATGTGATAGCCTGAATGCTGTTTTTAAGGCTTAAAAGCACTATATTTGTGGAGTCCTATATATCTATATTGACTGGCCAGATGACCGTGGGAGAGGGCTGAAGTGGCTCGGTGTGAATGCTCCCTTTTAGACACACTACTCTTGATGCTGTGAGGGGGGGCGGAGTGAAGCAGCAGAGCCACAAATGAACACTCTGGAAACAAAATCTGTGTTCGCACATGCAGAATGACCATTTTCTGTAGTGTTCTACTGGCAGTGTGTGGTGCTGCAGTTGAAAGTGGATCGGCTTGAAAAGGTTTATGCATTCATTTGTCAGTGCTTTCATGTGCTTTAGCATTTGAGACTCGAGTATCGGTCATGTGAAAGTTATTGAGGTCAAGCAGCCATAAGAGTTGTTTAAGTCACCAGAGTGGCAAAGATTTTAGGATGAAAGGAAGTTGTAAGTGGTTGTAATACATTAACAGGAAGCAAATTAATAAGAGTATAAGAACATGTTTCACAGTAGCATGAAGTAACTGTCCCTTGAGAATACAGCTGTGTGCACATCGTTATTGTCTGGTTGCTTCATAGCATCGAAGTTGTGAAGACAGATCACAAGGTTGTTAATGTACAGATAAAAGCTGCAGGTTAAACCTCTGATACCCTGGGCTTTTGTATCAAAGGGTACACATAGAAATTAAAAAAAACATCCATTTAGCAAAAATATACACATGGGGTTAAAAGAAAAGTTGAAGTCCAAATATATGCAGATGTCAGAGTATTAATTCACTCATACCTTGATTATCATATTAATGGTTGTGTTAAGTTGGCATGAATGATTTTTAAAATATAATATATGCTGTTTGTTCTGGCGAGAGGGTTTATATCTTCTCAAACTAATCAAACTCCTTTTGTCTAATACCAGACAGAGATGAAAGCTTGCTGGCTTAATAAGGCTTTGTGTTCAAAGAACAGCAATGAGTGACTCAGCAGGCTTGTTGAGTCTGAATTTTTATGACATGTCTGATCGGTCTCTGATCAGCAAAGCACAACAAAGACACGGGATACAGAGTTTTGGATTAATTGCTGAATTTCTGGCAGAAATTAAGAACTTAACATGAATTCAACCCTAAAACAAGAGGTCTATTCAGGCGTTTTTGTGGTAGTTTAGGAAGAAGTGAGGCATGCAGTGGCTCTAGTATTTGCCACCAGGTGGCAGTATATACCAGCCTACATCTCTGAAGTCTCAATGCGTCTTCTAAAAGCCAGTGGGATGTGTGTGTGTTGCCTGACACTACAGTACAATATATAGATTTTCAAAGAAACCAGCTGAATCTATGTGAGGGTTTACCATCTTTTTGAGTATAGATGTGGTGTAATGATGGAGCATGTTGCCTCACAGTATCAGAAGTTTTCCTTTATGTGTATTAGTTTTGTAGACAGACAGAGTACTTTATTAATCCCTTTGGGAGGTTCCCTCCGGGAAATTGACACTTTTTTGTATGCTCCATTTATGTTGAAATAATGTAAACTTAAATGTAAAAAAAAACAACCTTTTAAAACCTCTTAACAGCTAAACACTATTGTATAAGTAAATGTATGTAAAGACAAATTTTAATGAATCCACAAGTTTTTAATTTTTAATACAGGGATACTTGTCTGTACTTCCTGGCTTTCCTGGTCTATTGTCATTTATCTGCTTTTCTTTTTTCTGTCTTTCATGTCTCCCTATGGCCAACCCTTTCACCATGACAGGTAAGACCTTTTTTTAAAAATTCTTTTTGTTTTGACTGACTGTGATCCAAGTTTTAAAGTAGAATCCAGCTTATACGAGTGCAGTGAAGACTTTTCCTCATTTTTCTCTTGTGCTTGAAATAAATTCTAATTCTCATCTGAACATACCGAACCAACCGACCTCATTTCAGTTAAAATATGTCTACGGTGTGTAGATTTTAGGCCAATTACTAATTCAGATAAAAGTAAGGGAAGTGCATGAAGTTGCAATCTATTTAAAGATGTCCCAACATTAACATCCACTTCAAATGAAGTCTGTTGTGGCAGAGAACATGAATCTCCAAGAAGTAGCTCTTTTTACAATGAAACAAGTGACAGAAGCGCCATAAACAAAATGTACTTATTTGTCACCAGAAGATGGCGTTGTGGGGTGCCGTTACACTGCAGTTATACCGTGTTGGCAGACAAGTTGTATTGTACCTTGGTAGATCTTGCCACACTTTAGAGGGCCTTTCCTGTGTTTAGGTATTTGGTAAATCTAGACAAACATTTTTCCTTCTGTGGTCACCAATTCAAAAATCATCTCCTTGTTTATTTGGCATTTTTGAGTCAGTTCAGAGAGCAGTGATCATACTGTCCAGATGTAAACTCAGACATGTTATACTCACGGTGGTCTTAGTGAGTCAGGAAGCTGTTTGTAAAGAGGGAGACTGTATATGTGACCTCCGTTCATTACCAGATATTATCTGTTGATTGTCGGTATCAAAACGGGGTCCATTTCAGATTCCTAAGCAGTTGTTGGAGTGGTGACCTGTAATTGAGCCTGAACTGAGTGTCACTCTGAAATTGCATTAGTGAGGGTTCTCCTGGTTTTCGTATGACTTTATCCTTCCTGTCTTGAAATTCTAATGCTGAATATTAGAGCAGAAATGCCTAGATAAGGATCGTCTCAGTGAAAGTGGCATGATGAAGGTGAGACTGTCCCTATTGGCTTGTCTGACTGTAATGCTGTGCAGGAAACAACAACAGTTTGTTTGTTTGTGGCTAAGCTGTTCTTATGATAGCTCTGCTGGCGTCAGAGATTTAGGCCCTGACGGTGGAGTCATCATTAGTTAATCCACTCAGCGCTCTGTCCTCTTCTCTTCACTTGTAATCTTGCATGAGCATGCAGACAAATGATAAGGCAGGGAAATAGGTCAGTGCATGTATCCTAATTGTTCCAAGTTATTGATTTTAATGAACTCTCTCTGACCTGTTTCAACAGTTAATTTAAAAGGCAAAGAAACAGAACACGGTCATTATTCTTGTCACTATAAATTTAACTAGTCATGTTTTTTTTGTTTTTTTTTCAAGGAATCAATTGGGTTTTTTTGTCTTTGAAATGTAAAGACACACTTTTCTGTATGGTTGTATACTTGTTTGCACCTTTAAATTGAAAAAGTAGCACATATGGAGTCATGAAATAGATTTGCTTTGAGGCAACATGGACATTCTTATTCAGAGAATTTTGGAAAGGCTAAAGCAAACTAAGATGGACAGTAGTATTTTTCTGCATCAATTTTGTGGCCAGTCAATGATGGATCAATCCTGCCACACCCTGACCCATCAGTCTGTCTGTTTCATTGACCCAGCCCCACATTAGGATGGAGCAGAGCAAATCAACTGAAGATGTGCAGGGCTTTGCACATGGTGCTGCAGAGGTTGAAAATTTTGTAGCACAGGCCACAAAATTGTAGCATGAGCATAAAACATCTTTTACCATCTGAAAAAACAACCACAAGTAGTGCAGTTCATCACTTAAAGACTGTAAAAGGACATTAGTGTTACATACAGGGAACCATCCAAACTTTAGCAAAACATCCAAATCAAGAAATCAATCCAAAAGATTATTTGTTCAGAATTTTCAAGAGAATACAACAGGCCACAACTAGGGTCTGGAGGTATCACTTAGTAAAAGGACTCATTATATAATCTCTTCTGGAGCCTCTCTGCACCAGCAACACAACAAGAACTGCTGTTCCTTGTCGAATGTTAGCCAAAGGGAAAATCCATCTGCGTTTCACCCTTATTTTCATTTGGCAGAGTTTCATTTGTTTCTTCATTTGCTTCTTTCTCAAGGGCTTGTTACATGCTTGTTAAATACTGCTTAATATTCTCATGTCATTTAGCTCAACTCGCTCATAGATATACGCAGTAGATGATGCATCTGCCTAGTAGAAAATGTCAGGCTTCTGTTCTGCTTTTAGATGTTCCAATAAGAGAAATGCCAAAAACAAGCATTTAGGAATAACTTTTCACAGGTGCAAAGTTCTTTTACTGTTACTAAGGTGAATATCTTCAACAGTTTGTTTTGCATTTGTTTTGCAGCTTCATCTTTCCATTAACATCCCTCCTTTTTGACAGCAGCTGAACTGTAGTGGAAAATATACTTTTCAACTTTAACAGCTTTTCTCTGTTAACAAACAATCAAATAATGGTGGTGAAAGACATGAAAAGTTGTGAGTGTTTTAAGGATTTGTCTTTTTTTTTTTTTTTTACTAAGTTTGCATGAAAATTGAGCGTATTGACATTTTAATGGTTGGAATAGGTGCACATTCTTAAAATGGATTGATTTAAAATAGACACCATGTCATTAGATGGTTAGATGACGGATACTGTGTGAAGGTGTCTTTAGTTGGACTAGTCAGAGGAGACCGTTGGTTAAAGTATAACTCATCAGCTCCCAAATAGAAACACTCTTGCTGATGCTGTTAATCTTGCTGGCCAAAAACAACAGTGTACGATACCAGTGCATCCACCCACTGTTTGTGCTGATTTGGCCGAGAGACCTGCAGATTGTGTTGGAGGTAGTTTTGTTGGGATGTAGACTCGGGAATGAGAGACAGATGACTCAACAGCCTCCCACCAGCCAACACAAACACACTTAAACCTTTCTGCTCGCTACAAGATGGAGGCTGCGTTGTGTGCGTGTGTGTGTGCGTGTGTGTGTTGTAAAGCTTTATGACCCAGACATCAGCGTGAGTAATCTTTCCTCCTCCATCAGTCTCTAAAAGATAATAAGAAAAAAAGGATGTTCAATTTAAATGGAATGGAGGAAAATAAGCTCAAATTGGGCCTCATAAAGATAAGACAGTTTACAGTTAAAACCTTGAGAGTGAGGACATTTTCTACGATTTAGTTCAAAGTGGCCAAAGCAGGAAATAAACCCCAGCTGACTTGATAAAAGTCAGAAAGGCCTGAGGCACAACAAGGCAACTCTATTTTAATGTTGCTATCACAATGTTCCTCAGTGCTTTATTTGACTTTTAAAATCTGTTTTAAATTGAAAGCTGAAAGGTCTTCTGTAACAGGAGCCAGGTGGAAATATACATTTTGAGTTTAATTATATTTAATTTCAGCTGCCAACATGTTATATTATAAAGTAGATGTTATCAGTTATTAAAATGAGGACCAATCAGATGTGATTGCAGTCATAAGTCATAATTAATTTGTATTTTTTTGATGAAGTATCAGGACATGCATCAGGACATCTGAGTTCAACTGTGTTCTTTTGTTGGCTGCTTAAAAATGCAGATATGTCCGATTATTGATTCGGTATTGACATTTAGGAGATAAAGCATTACTTATACTATTAATACTATTGTGTCTTCTCTCATCTTCATTGCTGTGCTGGTGATCATTCCTCTCCTCTGTTGTCTGGACCCGGAGTGCTGTGTGTTCTTTGGCTGCTAATCCTTTTAATGCCAGGTTTCACTCCACATTACTCAAAGCTGCTGCTCACACATACTTATGTAACTTCGATCTTCTGTCTGTGTGTGTCTGTATATATGTGTTAGAAAGAGAGGTACTGTTTGGACATATTCTGAAACAGCTTGGTTTTTCCGCCATTGGCTACTGAAGTGTCTTAATAAGCAATGCAGACTTTTTCCTCAGCATCATACTACAAATAACTTTTAGTCTTGAATCTTTTATATGTATGTTATAAGTTTGTTTGTGCATGTTTGAGCCCATTTACAAATTGTGATTTGCCTAGCTTCCTTGTGTTCTTATGTGCAGAAACATCAGTGATGTGAGAGGATATGCACCCCTTCCAACATGCATCTTACAGCCCGCTGTTTAAGTTGTATATAGTAAAAATGCACAACCACGTTTTGCACATGTCAGCAAATTTTTACATTTCTGCATATCTATTGCAGAAAAGCTGACATTTCCTAAATGCACAAATCTGGCCAGATAATTAGCTAAATTTAGTGGGAAGATCAATCAGAACGTGAGGTTTGAGAATCAAATGAAATGCCATCTCTCTAAAGTGCAAAAAAAGAAAGCCAAGTCAGGCCATAATTTTTTGTCTTTTCCTGTGCTCTCTCTCCATCCATGACTTTTTGAGACAGTACTAATGCTGAGGCGGTGGATCTAGACCATTCTGGCTCTTGTGTCTCTGGCTGACTCTCTCTCCCTCCTTCTCCCCCTCTGCCTCACCCCCAGTGTGTGTGTGTGTGTGTGTGAGAGTGAGTTTTAGTGTAGAGCGAGGACTAAGGACTTGCTGCTGTCAGCCCAAATGCTCCAATAGCACCTGTCTCTCTTACGTATGGAGGCCAAAATGGCCACTCATCATTCCTCCCTGCCTCTCTGACTGACTCACTCAGTAGCTCTGTGTCATTCTCCATAGTCAGGGTGTGACTATGGAAAACCACTGCCAGGGCTTACTGGTAAAGTCTCTGTGTGCTTTCCACTATCAAACTACAGCTCAGCCAAAAGCCTTTACAATTCAACAATTCAATAGGCCTCCTTTTTCATCGCTGGGACATGCCAGGCCCCTTTTATTAACTTTTTAGAGATTGCATTTCCCCCGAAACACAGCAGATGTGAGTGTAGCTCCTCTTCCTGTGAGTAAGACACATTTTCCCCAAATACCGGGAATTAAACCAGAAACAAAACTGACATACCTATATTATTTCACTCCTCATGATCGGTAAGAAAAAATACAGGATAGAAGTAGTATTAGAACAAGTTGTTAGTATTTCAGTCATGCAGGTGAAGAGCTTTGGAAAGCAGTACTAGTATTCATTAACATGGAATTAAACAATGTTCCTATGTGTAACTTTATCACTTGTTGATAGTTGCAGTGGTAGATGATGTGCATGAAGGATTTTTCTTTTACACAGTAGACTTTTAAGAAGTAGACACCCTACACCAACAAATGAGCCTGTTCATGGTTTTATTCATTAACTCGTGTTCAGTTAGTATTTCTTTGTGCATTATGTACATGTGTTTATGCACATTTGTAATGTCAACTACATTTATTTATTTTTGTTCCTTCACAAAGTCAGACCACATTTCATGAGTCTAGTTTTTGGTACAGGTTTAAGTCTGAAAGGCATCCGCTGAGAATCATGAATAGGTGAGTGAACTGTGGGTTGTGTTTAGAGGACTTGCAACTTGTTAAAGCTCCTGAGCTTCAAGAACAATCATCTAAATTGGTCAATGTAGATATCAAGTAAAGCTAGATGCTGCAACTGCATGGCCCGTTTTGCACAGCCCAATTTATTTAAAAAACTGTTTCGGTGTAAATTTTTTTTTTTTTTTTTAATTTTCAAGTTTTTTTTAAATCGGATGCAACGACTGTCTGTTTTTGTGCACTTGGCCACTACTTTGGGGTGGACAGGCACAAGTAAGATGTGTATCGAGTTACTAGCGAGTGTGTAGTGTGGCAGTATTCATGCTGTTGTTGGCTCTTGCCCAATTCACTTTTGTGATGTTAACCATCCATCCACTGACAGTGCATTCTGACACTGCATGTATGTTAGGCCTCAGTGAATAATGAGCCTTTGAAACTTGTAAATTTGTATTTTCCAGTATATTTTGTGTTGGTATTTGAAATTTGTCACCTGGTTGATTTGCTAAACTGAAGCACTGTAAGCAGGCTGCTGTAGGACTTTGTGACCCACCCAGAAGTCATGTGATACCAGCACATCGAGTCTGTTGGGACAAGTGAAATCCTCTGCATTGTGCTCATCCTTCACCTGTTGTTTCTTGGCCGGCCGTCTCTAAGCCGACGGAGGCTCTGTGAGTGCATGTTGTGTTTTCTGTCCGTGGAGGCACTAAGCCATCTTAAGGCAGCCTTTCAATGAGAAATGACAAGATAAGACCCTGAAGCAGAGGGTCTCTTGTCTATCACGCAGAGGGGCTGCCATAGAATACTAAATGAAGCTTCGTTTTGAAACCGCCAACTAAAACCAACAAGTTAAAAAAGTGTCTGGGTTGCTTTTGCAGTTTTGGGGTTAAGACCAAAAACCCTGACGACTTTGACCTCTCAGTGATTCTAACAACCTTTTGTGTGAAAAGAAAAATATGTAGTCTTATTGGTAATCTCTGTCAGCCCTGCCTTTTGAGACACTCTGTACTTTGAAGTCAAATCCAAGCTAGACATTTTTATTGCATGTTCAGTGCATCTACATTCCTGTTGTCTTATTTATGTGCTTTTAAAGCTACATTATACTATAGAGACTTGTCATTGTATGTTGGTCAGTAAAAAGACTGTGTTTCATAGTATCTGGGATGAGTGTTGTTGACGCTGAGGAGTTCAGACTCAAAGTTTTATTGTACATCCGTGTCTCAGGCTATAGAGGGCAGAGGGCTGTAGGAGCGGGGGAATCACTGGGCCACATGCTAATCTCTGTTGATGGTTTATGTAACACCCAGTATCACATGATCACACGTCACCACCCTCCCAGCTACTGTCTGTACTCAGTAATTCACTCACTAGTCAGCCATTCAAACACAAATGGATGACATCGACAGAGGAAAAAATGAGGAGCACACACATTCATCATAACCTGGCATGCTGCCTCTGATTTCCCATGCAGCTGCACTCACTGATGCATCTATAGGGCACGACCCAGATCTGTTCACTACATTTAAGAAGGAACGAGGGGCTGTCAGAAAACACTAAACAAAGAGGCTCGGGACGCACTGCTCTCTTACTTTGGAGTGTCTATGATCCTGCTGACGGACGTCTCCATGAGAGTGCGGGGAGTACGGGTGCAAGGCCATGACGAGATGGCAATGAAGCTTTTGTTCTGGGAGCTGGAGCAGCATCTCAAAAGGTAAAATAAAGACAGGGGGTCCCCGGGGAGTCAGGACACTGTAGCGCTGCTTGGGCCAATCACTACAGTAGCTGCACACAAAGGGCTGCAGGACTATATTGTCCTCTCCATTCAGTCATTCATGGCTTCAGGGGCAGCATTAACACTGAGGGATACTTAAAGCAGATACTATAAACAGGCTTACTGGGTACTCATTGCACTGTAAGTTCAATTTAATATCTGTGATAAAATATTAGAGGGTGTGTTTATAGAGAAGTGTGGGCACAAGTGTGGATGACATACATTTGTCGTATCAGTTTGTGCTACTTAACTAATTTCTCCAGAGGACCATGAGTAATTAAACCCACAGCATGTTTCTTTTTTTGTCGCTGGATTTCTTGCCATATTCTGTTGTTTTGTAACAGCTCTGTTGGTCCATCTGGCTCCATGATTTCACATGAAGCCACCCTCTCCTCTGCAACAGTATAACAACATATAAATACCACAGTGTAGGTGCTTTACAAGATAAAACTTGCTCCTATCATTCACTTTCTGTATTGTTTACAAAGAAACTCCACTGAAGACTTGTTATTCCTAACATGAGGTGCTACACACTTACAAGTTTGTGAAGTGCACATGTACAGTTTAATGTGAAAATCACATTTAAGTGAAATATATGTTTTTGTTGTATCATGTAGTATTGTAGTATCATGTATTAAACTGTATTATATTCTGAGGCATTTCTAATATTATTCCTTTGTTTATGTAAGCTTCTTTATTTAATAAGCCTTGATAGTATTCCCTGTCACAGCTTCTCAATTTTTATTGACAAAAAATTCAAACATCATTTTGTGTTTCATGTAGTAAAAAACAGATTTACATGTTTGATAATGATAAATTTGTGTAAAGATGTGTATTTGTTGGAAAAAGATGTGTCCTATATGTATTTAAAATGCCCAACACTACTAAGTGGTGATAAAAGCCGACATCAACCAGACGTCTGTTAAAGGATGTCAAGCATTAGTCTGGGTGCAGTTTTGGGTCATTTCTTTCTTAAGTTGCATCAGTAGGTCACTGGGCTAGTGTTGTCTTAAAAGCAGGAAGGACATCAGGTAGCTGACCTACCTATAGCAGTCTGTGCTTATTACAGGTAAAAACTCTGTAATGTTTGGGTATAAATCAACTACATGTACTAATAAAGCAGTATTTTTGTCATGTTAGCACCTCTGCCAAATATCATAGGTATAATAGGTCAGCTCCACATGTGAAAGCTAGACATATTTCATGTCTATTTCAGATTTAAATCATGTTATACAAGAAAAAAGGGAAATATGAACCTTCTTTTACAAACATTACTAATGTTAACAACCTCAACAGAAGCAGAAAACAGTAACTTGGATCCAGTTGTTGTCTAGTGTTGTCAGATTCTTTTACTGGTTTGTTGGCTAAAGCAGGAAAATCTTCACCAGTGGCTTTTCAAATTGCCTTTTCTTGGACGTCATCTAGTTTTTTTCTTGGTCAGCTGCCAGTTCGTATAGCTCCTACCAATCCTTTGTGTGTTTCAGAGCATGACCACATTAGACGTAGGGTTTCTTCCTCAAGAGCTGCTGTCGTACTGGCTATTTGGGTCTGGATAATTGGCTAAACTCTCTTCCAGTCAAAGAAGAGACCGGAAGAGCTTAGGGCCTCTTATTTGGCTTCTTGTTAAAGTGTTTGACTGGGATCAGAGGTGAGCAGTAGCTGACATCAGTACAAGTACTCAGGGACTATGTTTGAGCCTCAGTTCAAGGTACTGCTGCTTATTAAGCCAGAACTGTGCTGTGATACCCAAAGTAGCCTAATCCCCCATTTTAAAGGTGACTAATGACTTTCAAATCTCTTGGATGGTGCTCCACCTTTTCAGAGTTTTAATGTCTCCTGATATTTGTGACATATCGTCTGCTTCCTCTCTCACTACTACTTACATTATTCAAAGTTTTTCCCATGTAGCTGCCATTCAGACCCTTGATACGACATCTATACATCTGTAGTACTATTCTGTCTTCATCATACTTCATTAGATGACCTGCAGTATCTTCTCTGAACCATAACATACCTGTGACCTCCCTTTGGTCTTCAAGTTTACTCCATGCCACACCTGATCTTATTTTTTTAATTAATAAGCTTAACATTTCGCACTTTTATTTACTGTTTCAAAGATTTACTGGATCTCGAAATTGGCCAACCTCTTAATCAATAATTTAATTGATAATTGATGAAATGAGAAAAGGTGTAAAAGCAGGATGTATTTGTTTTTTATGCTGAGGTCTGCAGTTAGCGTGTGTGTGATCAGAGGCAGGAATGTGAAGAGTGTGTACACATGATTCTGAGGGTTTTGGGTGTGCGTGGAATGTGTGAGAGTAGCCTTTCAGAGTGTGTAGGGAGGTGTGTGTTATTTAGACGATGTCTGAGGTGGGAATTTCTGTGTGGAGGAGTTGTTTTAGGTGTGTCTGCGTGACCAACATACTCCCCTCTGTAGAGTGTTGCAAGGACAGTTTTGGGTGTGTGGTAATGTTGTTCAAGTCAGATTGACCTCATTGATCATGTAGTCCATCATCTGAAAGACATTTGACAGAAGTGTAATCTCACAGTAAAATGGGTAATATGGGATCTGGCAAACAACAGTTGTCAATAAACGGTCTGCAGACCCAAGGGGGAGTTTAAAATCACATAAGAAATGTTTTAATCAAGTTATAGTCCAGGCACGTCTCCAAGATAAACTGCAGTAGAATATGCCTGGTACACCTCATTTTGGAAGTGGGATGATAGAGCTATTGTTTTATTCTGCCAAAAATGTCTTCTTGTTATTTTGCATCAGTTAAAGCCACATTTAGCTTTAAGTGTATGAAAGAAGTAATTTAAAGTGTATAATAGGTCAACAAATATTCAGGGTAGCCAATGAGATTTGACTGACAACAACATCAACAATTTCTGGTTCTGATAGGAGTTAAACCTGTTGGGATTAGCATATTGTTGGTATATTTTCACTAGTAGGTTGTTTTCATCTCATGTGCACATGAGAATAGGTTTGATACATACCTTCCAGCAGTCCAAGTCTCCAGCTTCACACTTGGCAGCCTGAACATCTAGTTTTTGTCCTTTGTGCTAAGACAGACTCAATAATTTACATTTAAATTAAATTTTTGCCTGAGGTGTCTTAATGATGTGGCCCAGAGTTCTGCAGTGCTGCTTTGGGCCACATGGGGGCAACATATGTATAGACATGATGCCACTTTATGGACATCCAATGCATTTTGATTGGTAGTTTGATTGATAGAAATACTGTAGATAGTTTTGATCATATTGATTATTTTCAGAAATGTGTTGAAAAACATGTTGTGTGATGAGTCTTTTGTTGTTGGCAGTGTTGAATGCTTGCATCATTCTTTGGATACCAAAATACTATGAATGTACTGTTCAGTGTACCTTGATACAGGGCTATTTCTTGAAGGACTCTATGTAAAAATGCTGTGGTGAGCAATATTACACTTTCTAGCAACCCTGAAATAAGATAAGATAAACCTTTATTCGTCCCACAGTGGGAAAATTAGTGTAAAAGATGAAAAAAAAGCATAGAAAATACGTTCAATTTAGTTTGATTTGAGACAAAAATCTCTGAAACTGCTTATATTGACTTACATTGTTGGAAGATTATAACTGACCACATATCATTTTGTAAGTTTTTTGAAGGATTCCCTGTGCTGTAAATGTTACCCAGAGGTTAAAAATCACTCATATTTCTTGTTATGGAGATGAAAACGTTATTACATCTCTAAAGTTGAAATAGGTTAAATTCCTCTGTTAATAATGTCCATGGTCCAAGCACATTCAGGTTTAACCCAGAGCCGATGTGAGTGTATTGTCTCTGTTTGTTGAACAGTACAACATCTTGCCCTTCCCCTGCCTATTTTTCAGCACCACAGCTCTTTTCTTGTTCCCTTCCCATCCGGTTTTCCCCGGTTTCATCCACCTCCTCCCCGCTCCTGCAATATTTTATGCAAAGAGCGCGTCAGCTGAGCGGCAGGTGGGGGCGGTCCTGAATAGATTATGCAAACAACCTCCGCCTCGACCAATCAGGGCGCGGTCTCTCGGTCGGTCGCTGGATAAATTATGCGGGTTGGTCCCGGGCTGCAGATCTCTGTGCAGCACCGGGATGAGTTGACCTTGGATCGTTCGTACCGGACGGACCGAACACAGAATAACGTGGATGTGTCTCACGGAACCGATAGTGTGGAGGTCGAGACCGGATCCGGGTCTGTTAGCTAAAAGATGGCCAGCATGAATTCTCCGTGTTACAGCCTGGCGATGGATTTAGGCGTCTGCCAGCTGAGAAATTTCTCCATCTCGTTTCTGTCGTCGTTATTGAGTGCAGAAAGCCCGCAGGTCAAGCTCGACAACAGGTAAATAAATACATATATCTATATTTCTAGTCCTTTTACTCTATCGAGGACACGGATCCGTTCACCTGCGCCGCTGCTCAGCCGATGGATGCTTCAGTATCAGGACACTTGTAGTAAAGGCGAAATGAGGACTTGTCCTACAATGAAACCAGGCCGTTGATTTTATAGACATTTCCAGAGGCTTCCTGTCACGTCCCTCAGCTCTATAAAGGCAGAAAGGCTGGTTTCTCTTTAGGCTGCTGCTCTGCATCGATGCTCTGTTTGTTTTACAGCTCATCTCGCTTTTAGAATGGCTTATTAATTTCTCTTTTCTTTTTATTGCAGTTCGTCAGGAGCCAGTGTTGTGGCCATTGACAACAAGATTGAACAAGCAATGGTGAGTTTTCAACCCTTTACACTTAAAATGTATGCTGACTGATTGCTTTTAGTCCAGGATGTTAGAAAGATGAGACCAAATTAGGAGAAATACTAAGTTGATTTATGATTATATATAGCATCCCGTCATATGTTTCTTGTGTATTATGTGTTTTTGTTTAATGTAGTGCGTATTCATTTAAATCTTTGGCAACAAACGAAGCTGTATAAGGAATAAAATGTATGTTAGTTAGTATTGTACTGTGCTGGTCATTTCATTTCACAGCCATTATACGTTATAATAGAGCCAAAAACCGTTAATGCAAATGTAAAACTATGCTAGTTAGCTTAAATGACTTCTACAGAACAACTGTACATACATTAATTCAACTGCTGTACCCAGCTGGAGTTAAAGCCTGTTATTGAAGCATGTATTTAAATCAGAGCACTAAATTTGCCGGCTCTGTTGTGCTTTCATAAAATTATGTTTCAAAATTGGGAGCTTTTTTTTCACCATAAATCGAAACGATGGTTTTATTTTCTGTTTCTGTCGTTGCTGTCGCTGTGAATCCTGTTGCTAGGCAAACTGGAGCCTGGTTATAAATATCTCGGCCTCTGATTGGCCCACGTTTAAATGACGTTGCACCCTGGGAATAAACTCACTCACGTTTTTCTCTTTGTATTATTTATTGTTTTATTGCCAGATTAGATTTGATTTAGCATCAGCTTTAATGGTCTGGCTCCACCTGTGTCATTAATGCATGTTTAGTTTGCCATAATTTTAGGCAAGATTTATTTTGTACACATTATTTATGGTTCTTTGTTGCAGTATGTTGTTAGTCGTCAAATATTGATTTCAACATTCCAGTAATGAGTAGTTAGTAGCTCTCCCGTTAATCATTCATATAATAGGTATTGTCTATCTTATAAATTTCCTTTTCCCTGCTGTATGATATGATGATTAGTTGCTGCTTATCTGGCACAATTTGTATGCATTTTCATTACTGTTATTCTTTAGTTCATATAATTTTTGTGGACTGGCTTCAGGGGCAAACAAACCTTTTAATCTAAATTTTAAAAAGGAATGTGCTGTAATAGGTTACAAGGCCAGGTAGTGTCACATATTTGAGGAGCATCACTGCCATGTCACTTATCTTGAATTGCCCCTTGGGGACACATAAGTTTTTTTTTTAATTGAATTGACTCATTACAAGTTATCGGACCAGCATTGTTTGTCAAATATTTTTACCCACTCTTATATTTAAAAATGGAATATTGTTACCCAACTGCAATATATTGAATAGCATTTTAGGTGTACTTAGTTGTCATTTGACTGCTGTTATCATATCTTTGAGACCAACCTTGTGTGAGTTGATTTAAAGATTGGAACATTTCTAAGCACTGTTCTGTTCATCAAATTATATTTATTTTTCATGCGTAATATAATTTCTGGTTTCATGAAAACCTGAGACATAAAAATTGGATCACGAGGCTGAGGAACCAACTTCTCGTTTATGTGTATTTGTTGATATATTCCAATAGTAAACATGCATCCTTTGTCTTGTCTCAGGACCTGGTGAAGAGTCACCTGATGTACGCTGTGCGTGAGGAGGTGGAGGTCCTGAAGGAGCAGATCAAGGAGCTGATCGAGCGTAACTCCCAGTTGGAGCAGGAGAACACCCTGTTGAAGACCTTGGCCAGCCCGGAGCAGATGGCCCAGTTCCAGGCCCAGGTTCAGACCGGCTCCCCACCTGCTCCTCCGACAGCTGCCACACCGGGACCCCCGAGCACCGGCACCCTCGTCCAGCCCACCTCGCACAGCTCCGGCCCCTCGGCGTAGCCTGGTCTGCACAGACAGACTGACACACTGACTGACTGACATTTTTTTTGAGTTCTGCTAGAGCAGCAGAGCTCAACCTTGCCTTCTACAGCAGGAGGTTACGCTGTTAAGACAAGAATTTGCACATATTTATCTCTCAGAAGGATGCAGCCGGCTGGACGAGCGGTGCAGTGCTTTACAGCACAGTTTGAGGGGAGGGTGACAATCTTGAGATGATGTATGGGGGGGTGGTTACAGAGGAGGACTGAATCATTGAACATTTGCCAAATAATCCTTGGACATATCAACTAGAATGTTTTACCAAGATGAAACAAAACAGCTTATCAGTGGCGACAATATACTTAACTATAGATAAAAAAAAAATCACTGTGCCTGTGTCTGGATTTTAAGTGATGTCGATTTTACTGATGACGGCAATGAAGAGCAGGAAGTGGAGGATTGTATTGGTTGTTACCTTTTTTTTGCTGAATGATGTAAATAAAAGTGGTTCTCTCTCAAGGCTAGATTCTAAAGTTACAGGTGGAGAGATTTGAGAGAGAGAAAAAAGCCTTCTCAGAGTGACAAATGAAGAATGTGAGCAATTATTATCACGACGAAGTCCCCATCTGGAATGGGGGAGTCGGGGGAGGGGGCGGGAGGGTATTTTGAACAACACTCGGCAGAACTGATGACGTTACTTCAACTGTGGGTTGGTGGGATGAACAAAACACAGTTTCTTATGGAGATGACGATATTCTATTTCAGTATTTCACTTTCGAGCTCCTCATTTTGCCCTCGAAAAAGCTCATCATTGCTGTTTTCTCAACCCCACAGCAGCATGTAATTTAAACCTTATTGGAAGGGGTTGAGACATTGGGCTAAAGCTGCATTTTCTCTTTTAGGAAAAAAAAGTTTGATGGGCAGAAGATGATGTATATTTCTGTATAGTGTAAGTAACATGTAAAATAGTGAGGAGGAGGAGAAAAACAACAGATGCTATCTTGGTCACACAGATTGAAGCGGGTGAGCGAAGAACGTGCTGGACTTGCCCAGTCTGTGTCGTCTATTTTTAATGCTGTATTTTCAAGACTGTGGATCGACAGGAGTTTAGGTTATTTAACTGACAACACACAGCTGACAATGTTGTCCATATCCTTTACTGCAACATTAACTCTTACTGTAAAACCATTTTCACTCGGCTGTTTTTCTTTCTGGAGTATTGCACCTTTATGATTTTTTTTTTTTTAAATTTTTGACAGTGACGTACTTCTTGATGAACAATATCTTAAAACTCAACATTTAAAAAAAATACAAACTCTGGAGGTTTTTCTTTTTCATTCTGTGTATCAGTTGTATGCTCATGTTCTGTGCATGTTTCTGCAAAGACCGGATGAGATATTGTAACATACTTAACACAATTGCACTTGACAGCTGCACTTCACAACTTTCAATAAACATGCTTAAAGAAGAATAACCACCTGATCGCCAGCTCGTTTTTGCTTTTCCTCGTGGATGCTGAGCTCTGTCAGTCCGTTGGCTTTGACCATGCAAATGTGAATCCGACGTGGTGTCTGGTATGTGGAGTCTCCAGCTGAAGTCCTCTCTGCTCTGATGTTACTGAATGAGGTTAATGACTGCCCACTGTGCTGTTGAACTCTCTTGTTAACTCCGCCAAGGAGGCTATGTTTTTGCCGGCGTTGGTTTGTTTGTTTGTTTGAAGCATGACTCAAAAAGTTATGGACAGATTTTGATGAAATTTTCAGGAAATGTCCTTTCTGGGACATGGAACAAATGATTAAATTTTGGAGGTGATCCGGAAAAACGCTATTACGGAAATGTCTATTTTTGGGTATAGCTTTTAAACTAAAAAGGATATCAATACGATTCCAATTGCTAAGGGAAATAGATAAATCAAAGGTAGGACTAATATTTTGGGGTGTAAGTCACAATAAGCTGGGGGAGCTGTGCTGCTTGGCGGAGGTCTGCGCTCTCTGAGTGCTTTTCTCGTTAGCAGTGGGGTAATTCCGTGCCAAATTGCCAGATTTTAGAGAAAGTTCCCAACTGACCATCTCAGATTTTGTTCATATTTTTTCATTTTAATGTCCTTGAACCTAATAACTGCTGTGTAACATTTTAGGCCAATATTTCCACTAGTTTTGGAGATATTAAGCCTTCAAAAAGGGAAAAAAATGCAAAAATTTCACCTAAAAAAATCACATTGTATACATCAGCGTTTTTTAGTGATCGACATGACTGTGATGTAATCTTGTGAATGGCATTTTCACGTCATAAAACCTTCGATTTTCAACAGCTTGAATTAAATAGTTTTCTTCACAGCACCAACTTCATATTTAGTATATATATCAATTAGACCTTGCTCTTTTCACTCATCTCATTTGTTTTCTGGTAAACCTTGTCAGATTTTTGAGCCACACCTCCTTTTTGAAGACTTAATATCTCCAAAAGTGGAGGAGATATTGGCCTGAAATTTTGCACAGCAGTTGTTAGTAACAAAAAAAAAATCACATTATACATCAGCGTTTTTTGTGGTCGACATGCATGTGATGTAACCTTGTGAATGGTATTTTCACATGTCAGAAAAAACATCTATATTCACCAGCCTTAATTAAATAGTTTTCTTCACAGCACCAACTTCATATTTGGTACATCAATTAGACCTTGCCTCTTTTCACTCATCTGTTTTCTGGTAAAACTTGTCAGATTTTTGAGCCACACCTCCTTTTTGAAGACTTAATATCTCCAAAACTATTGGAGATATTAGCCTGAAATTTTGCACAGCAGTTATTAGTAACAAGGGCATTAAAATAGAAAATTATGAAGCAAATCTTAGATGGTCAGTCGGGAGCCTTCTGGTGATTTGTCATGGACTTACCCTCCTTTATTTCCTGCCACAACTCATGAACTGTCCAAAAAAGGTGGAAATAACCCAAAAAACCCAACAATTTCATGCTGAGAATTAAACGTTCACTGGTTCTGAGTCGTTTTAAAGTCAATTTGTAACATGATATGAAATTTGTAAAATTTGTAAAATTCACCTTAAAAAAATCACATAGTATACATCAGCGTTTTTTAGTGATGACATGCATGTGATGTAACCTTGTGAATGGCATGTTCATATGTCATAAAACCTTCTAAATTCAACAGCTTGAAACAGAATATATCTGTTTAATTCGTTAAAAAATGTTTTTAATGTCTTAAAAATCAATTCAGGTTTTTTCCCCCCAGATATATTATTTGTTCCTGATGGATTATAGTAACATATTAATCATCAACTGCCATGTTAGCCACATTAGCTTACTATCATATTAGTCTAAATAACAGTCATATTAGTTAGCTTACCATCATATTAGCATAATCAACCACCATATTAGCTACAATAACTTAGTACAATATTAATGTAATCAATCACTGTATTAGCTAGGTTAGTTTACTATCATATTAATGTAGTCAACTACCATATTACCTGTGTTAGCTTACTGTTTTTTTTAGTGTACTCAGTTACCATACTAGCCATGTTAGCTTAGCAACATATTAGTGTAATCAACTACCATACTAGCTACATTAGCTTAGTAACATATTAGTGTAATCAAGTACCATATTGGCTACATGAACTTACTATAATATTGGTTCTAAACAACCATCGTATTAGCTCCATTTGCTTTCTATCAGCAAAGACAAAAACATTATGCAGACACAGACTTTGTTGTGCAGGTTTAAAGGTTCATACCTGATCCACACACAACAAATACAAAGAGGGCGAGCAGCCAGGGACCCACAGGATACTTCTCCTCTTGTGGTCGCTGTGGGAAAAACACACACAGACACATACGGCACATTAACAGAAATGTGACAGATGCTGCAGAGTAAAAGTGAAACAGCTTGAACGTGGATCATTTTACAAACAAGTCACAGCTCAGGTTGTTGCTGCTGCTGCTTTTTTTTGGCTCAATCACTCTTTCCTCTTTAAACCTGCCACCACTGATTATCTTGTTTTTCATAGTCAGGGAGACAAGATGGTGACGTTGCTCCTGAAGATGTCCACAAAAACAACTTTGTGGCAGCTCAGAACAAACTCAAGTGTCTAATCATACACCGAAAGCTGCTGAGTGAGCGGTTTTCCAAATTGTGGCTTGTGTGGAAAAGATGAGTCGAACAGCACGAGTCGTCCTTCTGGACTGATTTTAAGGAGCTGAGGACATGAGATGTTTGATGATGATTCTGGAGGAAGTGTTTGTTTTCTTCTTACAATAACCACCATGTGTGTTAAGGGATATTCCACCTTCACGCCGCAGTTTAAACCCTATTTAGGGACAGATGAGGCAAAAAACTGTGCAAGGTCACTGTGCAAACATCCCACATGAGAGAAAGGTGACTGCAGTCAAACCTTTGTGGTGAAATACTGCAGTGTGAGCTTGTTAATGCACTATTCTGGCCATGAGTCTCATTCACACCAATTTTATCTCCCAAGTCCACTTTAATCTTCCCCTGTGGGCCCCTCAGTAAATCTAATTACTGGGTGTGTATATGAGTGTGTGTGTGTGTGTGTGTGTGTGTGTGTGTGTGTGTGTGTGTGTGTGTGTGTGTGTGTGTTGGAGGGCAAATGGCATGAAAACAATAGAGAAGGCCTGCTTAAGAAAACAACAGCATAAGCAAATGATCATCTTTAGAGTCTTGCAACATGTAAGAAATATATAATAAATATGGTTTTGATTAAAAGAAAACATTACAAACAATTTATCTGTGCTTTCTTTTTTATATGAATCATTAAGTAAATACATTTTGAGATTGACTTTCTTCTGATGATTTAATGTTATAGCACATGATGGATGCAAAAGTCTTTCAGTCATGTTTTAAGAGGAGTAATGATTTTGCTCTTTTTAAACTTTCTACATTAATAACAGATTCGTAGGGAAGATGGCTCATATATTTCATAGAAAGATAAATGGAGAACTGTTTGCTGCTCTGGAGCTTTTGATTCTATCACACAATCTTCCTCAGCCTTCCTTTCTTGACCTTGCTGCAGCTACTAAATGGACCTTAAGGTGAGCTTGTTGTGTCAGCTGCTGTTCCAGGCTCAAGAATGAACTTTCAATCTCAATTTTTTTTAAGCCAATGTGGATGAGATGTCCTTGGAGGGCTCAGAGGAAAGGAAGTGTGAGCATCTACAAGTTCCATCTGACATGTGATAGAATCAAGAGTGAGGTTCCCAGAGCCCAAGGTGATCTCTTCAAACTGCAGTATGTAACCTGGAAACACTCAGTTTACAGTGAAACAAAGAACCAGAAATTCATCACATTTGAGAAGCTACAACCAGGCAGTGTTTGGAAAAATGGCCTGATAAATGACATAAATGACCCATTGATTATAAAAATAGTTGTTCATTATTTAGCTCTCAATGGACCAAATGTTTTAGCACTGCTAAGATATGATATTCATATAATGTGAACTAGTTTGATTGTGTTCATATCACAATTTTACACATGAAACTGTAGCTAATAAATCCAAAGGTCTCGTGTTGCCTCAAGGCTCAGAGCCTGGTTGGGATCGTTTGTTCTCCTTCGTGCCAAAAAGAAAGTGAATGTGTCCTCTTACAGTTCACCACTGAACTTGTTTTGTTCACAACTCAAGTGTTGTACAAATTTGAGGTACTTTCTTCGAGTATTTCCATGATATGCTATTTTATATTTCTACTACACTTGCTCTGAGAGGCAAACATTTATTTTCTTTACTTTTTACTCCATTACATTTGTCTGACAGCCTTAGTTACTAGTCATTTTTCAGATTACAGTTTTTCAGACGCATTCTGTCCAGTGAAAACCACGTATCTCCAGATTTGGTGATTCTGAATTTGAATGTTTCTAGTAAACTGAAGGATGATGTGTTGCTCTATGAACTGATAAAATTCTCTACTTCGGAAACTAAATAAACTTTAAAAACTCACTTGAATCAGGCTGTTTTGACACAGGACAGAGATGATACAAACAGATGATAATCTCACAGAATATGATGCATTGCTGTAGATTAAACTACTCAACAGTATATAAAGTATTTAAAATGAGCTCAACCTTAAACATATACAGCAGGAAAATGCAACATAAACATGAATGCAGCAGGAAAATTAATAAAAATATCATATATATATATACTGAGTACTTTCACTTTTAATAGTAATAATACTTAAAGTAAATTTTCCTGATAATACTTACATACTTTTACTTAAGTAAGTTTTGCATGCAGGACTTGTACTTGTAGTGAGGTATTATCACTGTGTGCTACTGATACTTTTACTTACTTTGTAAGGATGTTAATATCCATTAATCCAATTGGCTATAATAAAAATATTTGATAGAATAATCAAATATTTACATTTGAGAGACAGAAGATTTTGTGGCATCTTTTTGATTTAAAAAAAGACTGAAGCAATTAATTGATTATCCAATATCATCAATCAATATTAATACTAATTGATGACATTGGAAAATATTATCAAAATAGTTTCTCAGTTTCCAACCTGTTAAAAAGCTTCATATTAACTTCACAGTTTGACATTTATTCTCCAGCCTTCATCATATTAAATCTCACCATAATACTCCACACAAAGTAACGTCGTTACTCTGAGGAGGGCGGTAACGAGTAACGAGCCTCCTGCCTGAATCAATTACATTTTAGTGAAGCAGCTCAGCCTGGTCGGGTCAGAACATTGTACTGAACACATGTCAGAGGACAGGCCGGTGTTTTAAAGGTGATGCAGCGCACATATGTTGTGGTAAACAGGCAACATCAGCACCACCATCACCGCCGTCCTGCTGCTGCGTTCATGCCGGACTGAGCGTCACCTATCTGGGCTGCTGCGCTGCCGGCGACTCGCGGTCGGTGAACGTCTCACCAGCGTCTTGGCCACGTTTCCTCTCTGCGTGATGTTCTTGCTGTGTTTCTCGTTGGCCATCCGGATCCTCTGTTTGGCCACCATCTTCAGGAGCGACGGTCTGCGGGGCTGTGCGGGTCTCTGAGGCTGCAGGCGGGCGACACAAGCCTGCATCAAGTCACCAGACCTCTGACTGCAGCAACACCGGAAACACGGCGAGGTTTTCCTTCACAATAAGAGCACCAGTTAGCGCAGGTGTTTCATGAATGAGTTTGGAGGGATATTTTCTATTTGACCAACATCAGCAAGTTTGTTTATATTCCTCACATCATTTCTGATTTGTTTTCCAACTTCTAGAAACGGAGTCAATGTAAAGCCGTTTCAGGAACTCTTATTCTGAAGGTAATGAAGGGAAGTTTTACGCTTTATTTTGGTGCTTTTCACACAGCTGCTCTCTGCACCTGGAAGAATAATCAATAATCGATTTTAATTGATTATATTGAAAGAAAAGAATACGTATGGGGAGTCTGTTCTTTCACTTTAATGTGTTTTATAAGGAAAACAGACAGAAAACAAGACTGAAGTCTGGAGGAATTTTAAATAAAAGATTAATAAGACTGTTATTGATCCCTGTGGGAAATTCACATGTTACAGTAAAGAAACAAGATACAGACTAAGGTGTAAGGCAACATTTAAATGAAATAAATAAAATCAAGGAATTACACTGAATGATATACATTTATTGTACAAATAAATATTTGTTTAACGTGTGTATTAATTAATTAATTATTTTTTTTACAAAAAAATAGAGATAAAACGGTTTATGTTTTTTCCTTTTAATGGAACAATTTAATAATTTAATTCCTTGGGTTATTTTCTTCATTTTTAATTGTTACTGCAGGTATTTACTTCGTTTTGATTGAACTTTGCTTGAAGAGTGTTGCTCAACTATTCATGAACTTTGTGAAAATGTTTGTGTCTCAGATTTTCAAGCTGTGGGCTCCTTGTGTGTATTCACTGTTATGTTACATTGTGTTTCTTACATTTGGTATAGATGAGATAACATATTTTGATTTTTGTGGGTGAATATTCTGATTTGTTCTGCTTTTGTTTCTCTTAACACAAGGATGATTATATATATCTTATCTATGTATTTAAAAATGGTAGTAAAACTTAAAAAAAGAGAGAAAAACAAAGACAGGAGATCAAAAATATTGTATATATATATATATAGTATATAGTAGTAGTTCTACTAGAAGTAGACATAGTGAGGCAACCACAGACAATCACACTCAATCTACATTCTTCTTCTTATTATATGATTATAATATTCACTTATTGCCAGTTTAATAGGTTCACCTTGCAGTCCTGCTATTATTCTTACCTTCATGAAGCTCACCTGGTAGAGCAGGTCCACCTTGTACTAAGGCTGATTCCTTTCTGCAGCGGCCCGGGTTTGTTTCCAGCTCCTCTCCTGTCTCTCCTCAGCTGTAACTATCTAGACAAGACAAGAAACAAAAAACAATTAAGAAAATATCCTGTTCTACAAACTGTAGCCACTAAAATGATCAGTAAGTTAAATCAACACCTCTCCAAACTAATTTCACATTGGTTTGAGTTAGGTGTACCCAATAGATTGGCAAATAAATGTGTTTGCCATCATGTTTTCTTTTTGCCTATAAAGTGAGAAATCTGTGTTATTCTATAGAGTATAGGCTGCAAGATTCTTTTCATTGCAGAAATTTACAATAAGTAAAAAAGCTTCTAAGTCGGAAATGAATGTGATTAGAGTGGATGATTTATTCCAAGACATATTTCTAGTGAGAAAGCCCTCATTCCACACGATACGCAGAGTCAGGAGCACTTTTCACTCCAAGAGACATGAGCCTCTAAAGCACAATGACTGCCTGCTGGAAAGATCTTTTAAGGTCAGTGTGATCAGCTGCCACTTTTTCACATATGGCTTTCAAATAGGAACCAAGTCTGCTGATGTTATCCTACTAAAAGCAACCAAAAAGCACCAATATAAAATTTAAACAATCATGGAGAACGACAAGTCAGCTTTCCTCAGTATGACGTGCACATGTTTGTGAATCCGTTACAGCTGACTTACATCATTCTCTCCATCTGACGAGAGGAGCGAGCTGCTCGGAGAGAAAGGAGGGCAGAGGAGGAAGAGAGGTTGCCTAGTAACTGCATCAAAGGGTTTGACTGGGGAGGGACAAACTCCAGCGAGGGAGACGAGAAGAGACGGTCCAGCTGAACTGACGACTAACTGTGAGGAGGAAGGATTCTCATGCTAATCAGTGACATGCGTCCTGATGACATATTACACATGAAAACAGCCTCATCACCAGGTATCATACTGTTGTCAGAGCTCAAAGGACGACACAATAAAGCCTGACAATCTGTTTCCATTGTGGTGCAGTGAGTTTCAGTGTGGATGCATCAAATTCAATAATTCATGTGAACCTCATCATGTTTAATTTCACAGTCATTTTCTGTTATTTGTGCTTACATCTGCTTTATCCTGGTGCATGCTGGGATAGCCTCCAGCTTCCCACAACCCTGCACAGGAGGAGGACGGATTGATGAAAGACTCCAAAATTGCAGCTGACTCAAATTACCCAAACGCAAACATCTAATCATATCTCATCTCTTGTTGTTGCCTTTCTTTTTTCTAATCTAAGTGCATGTTTGTCCTTTTAACTATAAGCACTAACAACAAAGCAAAAAAACAACTTCATTAAAGGAATAGTTCAACATGTTGGCTGAATCTGACCTTCTTTCTGATAGTGAGATAAGAAGATGAGAAAAAAGAATGAGAATGTTTTTATCTCTGGTCAGCATAAAAGAGGGGAAACAGAAATCACCTTAATTGTTTGTTTGTTGTGTAATTATTGCAGTGTTTTTTAATCATCACACAAATTCAATTCACATACAACGTCAAAGCTCATTATTTGTTGTATCTTCAGAAGAGTACATAACAATTTCTGATTTTAGCCTGAGATACATGTTGGAACTATTTCTTGGCAAACAGCAGTGTATCCATCCACCCACTGTCTCTGGTTACAGGTGCAGGTTCCCAGACTCTGTCAAGTGTCAAAGTGTCAAAAGCACAAATAGTTTTCATCTCTCTCCTCATGTGCGAGAGAGACAGTAGAAGTGCTGTGAGGGAGTAAACAGAGGTTCTGGCTGCAGATCAAATGTCCTTGTGTGTTCAAAGTCATCATCAATGCATGACCTGGATTTCAAGCTTCTCTCTTTCTTTCCCATCCCCGGGGTCTCCATTGTCTGTGTGTGTGTATCTGTGTGTGTGTGTATATATCTGTGTGTGTGTGTGTGTGTGTGTGTGAGAGAGAGAGAGAGAGAGAGAGGTAAACTGGAGTTGTGCTGTAGCAAAGAGGTGTATCAGTAAACCAAGAACAAAACGGTCCTGAATGAAAGTGAGAGTAGAGCGAGAGGCTGAGAGTCTGTGACTGTCAGAAAAATATTGCTTTTTTTCCACTGTATTTACCTGAAATGAAAACTCACATCAACACATGCTTGTAGTTGTAAATCGACTGTGTGTGTTTCTTCCATGTGATTCAGGTCTGTTTGACACCTGAAGTTTCTCGACATCCTCTCTGATTTGTTTCTTCATATTTGTCTATTATCTACCTATAATTTTGTCATTCTGACTGTCCATACTGTAATTTTACCGTGTTGTTGTAAAGGATTTTTTTTGGTGAAATTTGTGATATTATTTATATAAATAAAACTATCTTGACTAGAATAAGCTGAGTGCTCTACACCTGAGAAATGTGTATGTTTGTGTGTTGGATGATGAAAACCTTTGAATAATTTTTACAACAATTATTATTAAGAAAATCTAAATCTTTAAAAAGGTGCCAGCCTTACAATGAATGTATGTAGTAAAATTAAATAAATACACAAATAACCTCTATTTCATAATCTAAGTAGTTTTTATGATGTTGACAAACACTATATGTTTTCATGTATGTATGTGGTTTAATCTTATTACAGCTGCATTGAGTTTTATCTGGCTGCTCAGCACAGAGGTACAGTTTTATGAGCTTTATATGTTTGTTGATGAATAAAGGCTCATGTGTACTACATATAGGTTTACAACCAGCGTCACGTGTTTGTGTCCCCTGGTATAAATTCAAATTCTCACTGCACTGTGGTTTGCTTTTTCTGTCCCCTTATATATTTTTCTTTACGACTCAAACTTGTGATGTTTTCCATCAGGGTCAAGGAAAAAAGCCTGTAAAGGAAGAAGGACATTTTTTTTAAAAACCCGCCTATTCCTGTCAAAACAGCCCAGAAATGAACTGGATTCTCTAAGTTAGGAACAGAAATACAGGAAGAACGTGAGAGGAAAATGTTATGTTGACAGCAAAGAAGGCCAAATGTGCAGCATTTTGAGTTTACAGACCAGACGTGCTGAAGTTCTCCATCTGTTCAAACACTGTGTTATAAATTCACACGTGAAAATAACA
Organism: Centropyge bicolor; assembly: GCA_037975185.1. NCBI lineage: Eukaryota > Metazoa > Chordata > Actinopteri > Pomacanthidae > Centropyge > Centropyge bicolor. The sequence continues at coordinate 5,084,211 of JBBMOC010000003.1, read as the reverse complement.
GAACGTGCCAGGAGTAACACTGATGTAAGTACAGACTAACCTATAGTTTCTCGCTCAAACAAAACACAGACGGTGGCGGTGAAGCTGTTTACAGCTGCTCCGGATGATAATTATGCAAAACGTCTGCAGGAAGGCATGTTAACGTGAACACACATGCACGTGCAGCGAAGCAGCTGTGGCTCGACTTTAACAAGGGAAATATCTGGGATGTCATCCTCGTGTCAGGGAAGGACATTTAAGACAAGCACAATTTCAGTGCAGGAATACACACCGGAGACACAAACACAGACATAATGTGAAGTGAATCTGCCCCTGCGGTGCAAAGCTCCACTGTCACTTCAAAGCCCCTCCATTGTAAGAAAACCTCAAGTGTAGTCGGCCTGTTTTGGATCTGTTTTCAGAGTGTAACACTGAGAATATATGACCTAAATTCTGGCTTGTTTACCTCAAACCTGCCCCCTTAATTATAGTCGAAACGCAGAAACATGTAGTTCAACCACCGCACGAGAGCAGGGTAAACAGCAGTTAACGCTGGCAAAATAAACTAGAAACGTGAGAGATGAATTCAGGTAAAGAGAGACGAGGGTGGAGCGGCGGAGGGGGGGAGGAGATGTTTGATGTCTGCGTGTGAGGGTGCGACATGAACAAAATAAGCTCTGTATGGAAACATATAGGCGGGTTGCTGGGTTGAAACTCATTACGTTCCCAAACAAGCCCCCGGTCTCTCCTTTTGATCGGCAGGCTCGTTCCCTCGCCTCCTTCCCCGCTGACCCACTCCCACCGGCCTTGATGCTGCAGAGCCAGACAGAGCTTCATCTGTGATTTCACGTACAGCAACTCGCTGCATCCCAGCCTGCACGCTCCGACACACCAGCACCTCTGTTAACCTTCGGCCTTTTTCATGTCAGCAAACAGTGATGTTCAATTTCACCGCTGTCGTGAACGGGCAACAACACTGAAACCTCTCCTGCCACATAAGCACAGGCCGTTCACTGGAAAAGCAAAAAAAAAAAAAAAAGGCTTCCAGCTGTATGTTTTCTCAAAAACAAAGTTAAATACATGAGCAGGACTTCCACTCCCAAAGAAGAAAAACCTGCCTGTGAAAATATTTACTATTAACTGCAACCCAAATTCTCCCGTGAGCTTCAAAATACACAATGGGTCTGACCCCTCAGAAATGCACACGTAAGGGAAATAACACATCCATTTCCTCAGAGGCTCATCGAATGGGTCAGGCCTGTAGTTTCAAATCTTCCACGTTTGATTATTTTTCACAACTGAAAAAACACTTTTGTACCTGATGAATAAAACTACAGTGCTGTTAGTAGCTCTTTTTTTACAACTGTGCTCATAATGCAATGTCTCAACTTCATGTTAATTTATAGTTATATACATGTTTAATGTGTTTAATTAGTGGTGGAAGAAGTATACAGATAGTTAAGTAAGAGTAGAATACTATACTGTGAAAATACATTCACTACAAGTAAAAGTCCTGCATTGAAAACCTTACTGAAGTAAAGGTAGGCAAGTATTATCAGTAAAATTTACTCCTTATGCAGAAAAATGGTCTTAATACTGCTGATCAAATCAAAATCACATCAGGAGATATGTGGTTTTCACTGGACAGGAAGGGAATAGTAATCTGAAAAGGAACTAGTATTTAAAGCTGTCAGTCAGATGTAGTTCATTAAAAAATGCAATATTTGCCTATATTTGAAGTAGTATAAAATGGAACGACTTAAGTAAAGTAGAAGAACCTCAAGTATAGTACTTGAGTAAATTTACTTAGTTACATTCCACCACTGTACAGAACAGGTAATTTAACCCTTTATTGGGCAAATGACGATTTTTTGGTGATTTCCGCAACATTTACAAAAGTGAAAAATTGTGAAAAATTTTACAACAGAAATAAAGGTCTGCTATGTCTTCCAATAACAATCTGGTTGAATTTTTGAATTTCAAAGTATTTCAATGAGTGCCCTATAAAGGGTTAAATCAATCAAGTTTATTTGCCACATGTAATCAGATATAGTCAGAAAAAAGTGAATTCAAATCCATCAAGTTCCTTCAACTTGTTCTTATATTTATTCATCTAGCACATGGCGTAAATATCAGTTTTATATCCCTGTTGGTGAAATAATGTTTTCATTTCCCTTTACTTTAATTCTGATATCATATTTCAGTAAATAAATAGCTTTTTGATCAGACTTTCAAACTGCAGCACACTGTGACACTGAGTGATTTCTAATGAAAGCCTGTAAATGAGACAGCGGAGGACAGACAGAGGACAGAGGTGATTAATACAGTGATGTGAAGGTCGCTTGGTGTTCCTTTGGTGGACTGAGTCACTTATTACCGGGTTAATGATTGATATTGCAGACACCCAGGGAACACATAACAAGCTTGAATCAATATGGTATTTCTCAAAAAGGAGGGCTTCACGGTGCGTCACGGGAAGGAACGAAATAAGAACAGTGAATCATACAGTATGAAGAGGGGGTGAAAATAAGAAGAGAAACAGTATCAGTCTAAAATAAAATATGTCAATGTTCAGCTCCACAGAGGGATAAACACAAACACACAGCAGCAGCATCTATATATAAAGAAAAGTACTGTTTAATAATATATCAGTATTCACATTGAACCGGAGAGAAATAAGTGCCCTAATAATCATCAAGTAAAATAATGGCTCTTTGTAAAAATAAAATACATATCAGAGCTTTTGAAAAATTTGCATCTAAAACAAATCGCTTCATTTTGCAAATATGAAATAAAAAGTGTAGCTTCAGGCTTTTTCTTCTTTTTTGTTGACCTCATTTCACATCTGCATTAAAAAAGTTATGTTAAACTATGTAAGTGCAATCAGAAAAATATGAAAGTAAAAGTAAAAATTGAAATAATATAAAGGAAAAGCAGCAAATCCTCACATTCAAAAAGCTGGAACCCTCAAATGTTTTTACTTTTTCTGTGAATCAGCTAATTGATTAATTGACTGATCGTTCACTCATGTAAAGTACAAGTACTTCAAATCTGTGTTTTAAGTACAGGACTTGAGTAAATGTACCTAGTTACACTCCACCACTGACACAGACACATGGTTTTCACTGACAGGAGGTGATGTTCATTTTACCTGATTTCTAAAAACCCAAATCAAAAGAATCTCCATATGATCAGTGCACTTTTCAGATGGTAGGATTTGTTTCACCAAGACAAAGAAAAGCAGGAGGTGCAGAATAAATCCTGGCATCACATCTACCCTAAACTGGTTCAACTGTCCCCTGAGACTGGGGGAATGAGGTGTAGCAGTGCTGTGCACCCAACCCCCACCCTCTTCAGCTATGTGACCCACTTTGGATGCCAGACTCAAGGATGCCTTGATGTGTACAGTCTCCCCACCCTCACACTTCTCATAAATGTATACTTAAAAAAAGAGTCTGATGTGTGCCACCACAAGAACACACACACACACAGACACACACACAGACGAAATAATAGGAGCCAATAAAAATACAGAACAACTATGAATATAAATTATATATAATTAGATGTAATATTAGGTTATATACAAAATGCAAAAGCAAAAATATAGTAAAATTATTAGCAAAAACAGCTAAAGATTTATTTTGCTTTTTCTTAGATTTGGCATATATTTTCTGACACCCTTAATAATTTATTACATTTGTCATAATGCACCTGCAGCTCTTGGTGAACTTGCATGTTGTTTCTAAATATTTCATTCAAATCAGCTACAATATTTTGGGAAATTTGTCATCAGTCAGATGATCAGTGTCAGCTGATATCTCCTCTGTGGAATATTTTGTTCGGACTGGATGCTGTATGGGACCAAAGTGACCTTGTTGTCCACCTCAGAGTAATTGGAGTGCAGTAAAAAGTCCAATATTTCCCTCTGAAGTAGTTGAACAGAAGTAGAAAGTCACATGAAAAAAAAATACTGTAGTGAAGTACAATCTGTACAATGCAGTACTTGAGTAAATGTACTTAGTTACATTCCACCACTGGTTATAAGGTATGATCTGGCCATACAGCAATGTTCAGCACAACAAACTTTGCCAGGAAAACAAACAACCAACAAACAACAAAAACTACCAGGAGTCAAATCCTGAGCTCCTAAAAAGTTTCCTGGATTCCTGGAAGTTCCTACAACGATAACCTGAAACCAGATCGATCCACAAACACACACCCACATGCATGTGGATCCACATGGACACACCTAGAATTGATCTGATATGGCGAAGTCTGAACCTGGTGTGAGTGCCATGGGGTCAGAGCATCGTAACTCTCACAATGCACAACCTTATAGAAAAAGAGGAATTCAACATATTCATGAGGATTTGAACTACATGGTTTAAAGGTAAAGCTGTCAAAAAGCCTGTGAGTCCAAAACCCCTCTTTGGGCCCAGCGGTCTCCTGCAGGGGCCGGGAGCTGGGTCTGGGTTTTTGGTGATGAAGTGGTTGTTCATCTTTGCTTTGTACTGACGATTAGCGCTCGCTGCTCGTCTTTGTTCGGCTCTTCTGCCGGTTATGTAGCTTCATATTGTGCCGCTGTGCCGAGGCACAAAAACCGGGGCGCTGGTTTAGCAGTTAACCGCTGCTGTTTTACTGACCAACCACTAGTTAAACAAAGCGGCTGCAGACAAAAGCAGCACAATGAAGGCGAGCTTGAAACCCCGAGAGAACGCAAGAACGAGGGGGCAAAGGGCGCGGGCACGCACACACACTTACAGTATGTGTGTGAAGATGGACACACACGTTTCACATGCGCTCACACGTGGGGGGAAAAGCCCCAAAGTGTACATGCAGAAGCCAGCAAAAATGAGGCACAGAGAGTCAGGCAAACACTTTCATTCTCTTCCAAAGTGTGTGTGTGTGTGTGTGTGTGTCTGGCCCCTCGTTGTTTGCTGAATGAATGCAGACAATAGTCTCAGGATGGTAAGATGAACGTGTGTGTGTGTGTGTGTGCGACATGAACAGCTTTGATGACAGTCTCTGCGGCGGCTGAGCTCCAGCCTTCTTTTCCACAATAACAACATTCCTCACTTCTACAGTATCTTCCCTGTCTCTGCTTTCCTGCCCTTGGCAATCACTCATTATCTCTCAATCTAGCGTTTCTTCTTTTGGTTCACTTCCATCTATCTTTCCTTCTTTTTCCTCGTCTACCTGCAGTTGTTCCCACCCAGTTTGATCCTATGTCATTTTCTCTCTCCACTCTGTCACGACTTGGCTCTGAGGCCACGACAAAGAAAGAAATTTTGAAAAAGTAATTTATTTTCCAAAGCAAACAAATAAAATGCTTATCTAATCACAACCAAGATATAATAGAGGCACAGTTTTACTGGCTGGGAGAACTAATTAGCATCTCACCCACAATGAATGGCAGCATTCATAAATCTTCATATGAGCCTGTGCACCTTCCAAATTTTTCCCATCCTGGAGGACGGCTGAAGCACTGTATGTCCAACAACCAGACTGTCGGGGCTAAAACTAGTGTTTTCCTGCACAGCTTCCCTGTCTGACAACATCAGTCACAGCAGCCCTTCCTCTCAGTCTCTTCCCATTTCAATACAATAGATACACAACATTGAGTTAAGTGTTTGATGGAATCGCTCCAAAGCATGCTGGCACACGTACAACTGCTTAAACATATGAGTTAGACTCTTTGAATCACCTGTGGAATGACAAGAGAAGAATCGACCTGATTCAAAGTCTGAACATATGATATCACCCAGGTGGAATGCACAGCATATGTAGGACATGTTGTAGTCTGATGGAGGTAAATGCCTGACGTTTAAATGTACAAACAGCAGCTGGAATGGGACAAAGAGGCCTGACTGGCTTTCCCAGTAAGCCGGCATGTATGGCATGTCCTGCCATGACCTGACATCACGTTTCAACCGAGGTCAAAAGAAACAGCACAGGATGTGTTCAGGTGTAAATGTTCTCACCTCATGACATTTCCAACGTCACATCACGAGAGTCATTCAGATGTTTTCAAAGCTGCACACGACCTTGGAAATAAGACGACTGCGATAGAGATGGACAGGTATATAACAGGTGAGATGAGGTTTACTTATCTGCAGTGATGTCTGAAACCTGAATGGATTCTGACATCACAGCCTAGTTTCTCCTTCATGTCAACGTTCTCTCTGTTGACAGCCCTCTGTGAAAAGTGAAAATCCGATTTAGCATTTTAATGTGGAATAAAATTCCTTTTATTACTTGATCTTCCTGTTTCATTTGAATATTCCTCCTCTAGGAATTCCACCATGAATATGGAAAAGCTCGGCGCACACACACACACACACACACACACACACACACACACACACACACACACACANTATTAAATTAACACACACACACACGCGCACACACACACACACAGACATATTCTGCTCCTCTCTTGACAACATTTTGCTCATAGGAAGATTTTCAGGAAGAGAAGTAAGAGGGTCGACGTGATGAGACTTGATATCTCTTTCTTTCCTCCTCCTTGTACTTTGTATTCTCTGCTCTCCTTGTCTGTCTCTCTTCCGCCTCACTTTCTCTCATCCTCTCCGCAGACCAACACAGCTGAGATATGGGCAAACGACCAAAGTGTGTGTGTGTGTCTGTGTGTGTGTGTGTGTGTGTGTGTGTGTGTGTGTGTGTGTGTGTGTGTGTGTGTGTGTGTGTGTTCAAAGCTGTGCCAACCTGAACCTGCTGAACTGCAGCTCTGAGCTTCTCCCTCTGCAGATGAGCTGGATGTTGGCAGTCGCTGTAGGAAACAGACGGAAACACAAACAAGTCCATTTGTTATATTAACACTCCATATTTGACTCACGTGAACTTGCTGCAGGTTTGAATTGGCTGACTAAACCCAGCTGAGGATGAGCTCCTTCAGCCGAATGTGGCTTTGAGATGGAATAAAACCATGAAAGTACAAGCATCATTTATAACTGTAACTACACACTGTATACATTTTACCCCATGTAATGTGGGTTTACTTCAGTTCAGTAAATAGAAATTAATTTGAATTCATTTGCATTTTTATGATTCTTCCATCTGTTGTGAAGCCAGTTTAAAAACAGAAGCAGCTTTTGACAGACAATAAATTCAGTTTATACAGTATGTTCCCATAAGTTAGACACAATTTGATGCATTTAAGTTACGCAACAAGAAAGAAGAGAATAACAACAGACACAGAAAATTGCAGAGATGTCAACATCCCTTTTTACGTAAGTGCTCATCTGAGGAATAAGTAGTAAGCAGAAAGTGAAAGGATCTTGTGTAACATCGCATCTGCTTTGATCCAGATATGAGGAATAAACTGTTAACAGAAACAAAGACGCTCATTATCTCTCTCTCTCGCTCGCTCACACGCACACACACAGAGCAACCTTTTCATAAGTTTCAATACTTGATTTGTTCAAACTACAGCTGAAGTTACCTCCTTTTAATCTACCCTCTAATGCTGATTATTACGTTCTCTAAGAGTCTTGGCTCTTAAGTGATTTCTAGTTTAGTCTCAGTCTTAATACTACGTCCTATTTTACTGACCCTCAGATATTTGTACTCCAGCATCTGTGTGACTTTCAGAGGTGTTTCCTGAGGTAAACATGTGTCTCACTCTCATCTCTGTCGTTATGGACGCTGATGTCCAGGAGGATAGTGATGTAATCATTTTCAGTGACTGTGTTTGCTCGGCGTTGGTTTGATGTTTTCAGTGCAGGGAATGAATCCTGCAGCTTTGTCGTGCCAGCAAATGTACTTCACCATATCTGGGTTTCCAAGTAGTCCAATGTCTCTGTGATTTGTTCCATATGTTAGCGGCCTCTTTCATCCATTTTTTTGACATCTCACATTCCCTATATCTTAAAAGATTGTTTTTTTTTCTGCAGCTTCTCACCAAATCCTCACTTGAAAGATAGCGCCAGTGTAATTTTGTAGGCCAGAGTCTGTGCTGCAGGTTTGCCTTCACCTCCAAAGGTCAGACACTCAGATCTATTAAAAACAGCTTCCACCGTCTCTTTTCCAAAACAAAAGCCTGCAGGTTTGATATTTTTGAAACAATCTGCAGTTCCTGTGTTTCCCTAAATAACCTCTGGCTTTGACACCTGGTTGAAGGTGAGGTTGCTTTTGAAGACAAACTTATGCTGTGCACAACTTTGTGATCAAAGGATTAGAAATTCAAAATCACACTTTCTGCTGTTCAGTATAACACAGACATTATAACATAGTGTACATACTGTTGTGTTCATATGCCACATTAATGTCACTGTGCTCCTGCAGAAACGCTCATGTTTCCACTGGACAGTAAACACATAAAAATAAAGCAATATAAAAAGAAAAGACGGAGGAGTGCAGATCACAGTGCATTTGTTTTGCAGTCTCTGTCTTGTGATGGTTGACCAGCTAACAGTTTGTTTGTGTCACAGGAACATCACAAGATTTTAATCACAGAATAGATGAGACTTTGCCCAGATGAACAGCTTCTTCCTCTCACTACTGAGACGCAGCTGCTCAAATTAAATCATACTCCTACAAAATCAATATTAGGGTTTTTTTTTCCTGTCAAGAGAGTGAAGAGATGACATTTTTGAGAAAAACACAGTGTCAGCATCCAATTCAATGTTTTCTCACTGACCCAGAAACTAATCTGAAATTGAAATGTACAACATTAAATTTAATTCACTTCATATGCTGCTCAAACACTGAACTGAAGTTGATACACTCAGAAGAGATCAGGCTGTGAAGTATGGACACGCCACGTCATTGTCACACCCGTGCAAGTGACGTCATGAAGAAACAGCTTAAATTAATAATGAAAATGATACCTGCTCTTGTTACAACACAGGTGCTGATCCATGATCCCACTTCACAGACAGGGGCGACTCAAGGCCTCGAGGTAACACACGGGAGGTTTCGGTGGCACCAAGATCTGGTTTAGGTGGAAGAGATCTGCGTTACACCTACAGTCAGACACAGTTATTTATGACAGAAACACTGCAGACGGTCCTGACTGTCTGTGAGACCTGGGTAGCAGCTGGTGTCATATTAAAGTTTTTAAGTGGAGTCAGTCAGCTCACTTGTACATGAAGGGGAAATATCCTGCAGGTCAACAATAAATAATAAATATAAAAATTCAATAAGCACAGTTCTCAGTCAGGGCCAAGATGGCTGAAAATAAGATGCATACCTCAGTGAAAAGGAGCCACTGATCGAGACCATCAGCAGCCAACTCTGCAGTCCAACGCAGTTTTTCAGCCTCTTTTAGCCAAATGTTTTGTTTTTTTGCAGCACTGCCAAATTAGCTCCTTTCCAGCTGAAGCAGGCAGCTGATTTCAGGAAACAAACAAAGATAAACCCACCATCTGACTGCCCAGCACCAAACATTAGACAAACAAACTCACTGACCAGCTGGTGAGGACAGTTCAATCATGTATCTTACAAACTAATAAGCAAGATATTCTCATCAGTCTTTGGTGGAGATTAAACTCGAGGTAAAGGGCTGGCAAATAATGAGACTTGCATCTGTCCACTGATAAGGACTGTCAGCTTGTTTTGGATCTTCTGTCACAGAGACCAAAAACCCATTAAGGCAGATGACAGGACTGTGATGCTGATTGATTCGACTGATTGATTTGTTTGTCTCACCAACAGTTAGTTGTACAGCAGATATCTCAACAATGACTGGCCGGAGCTGTGGAGGAGTTCATCTTCTACATATTTGGATCAGTGCCATGCTCGTCTTAATGATGGCTGCTTGTCATTTTCTTCATCCACATTTTCTAACATCCGGGCTCCTGCTGTCCTACAATCTCTCTGCATCCTGTGTTACTGCAGACAAACACTGCTCCACTCTCGTAAAAGCAAATGCTTCCCTCTTGTGTCCATTTTGGGCTATTACCCACACTACATCTAGACTGAGTTGGAGTGTAATTGTGTCTCTTGATATAAAGCTATGGAGGGGATGTAGCTCAGTGGTAGAGCGTGTGCTTCGCATGTACAAGGTCCTGGGTTCAATCCCCAGCATCTCCAATATACAACATATACATAGCTGACTGGCTGTGTTACAGCTGCATTTATATTCACTGTCACTCACTTATAGTTGGTAACCTCCTCAGAGGGGTTATCACTGTGTTGAGTCCATGCATTGTTTTTTTTTAATGAAAATTGTGCATAATCTACATTTAATACACATCTTGCTAACATCAGTTCATATGGAGACAGTCCAGACTCTTAAAACTGTTCTATTTATCTGTGTTTAACTTAACCGAATCAACCTATGAAATTAAAGAGGGATTTGTAAACAGATTTTCAAATGGGTGTTTACATAGCTGTACAAAGGGGATGTAGCTCAGTGGTAGAGCGTGTGCTTTGCATGTACAAGGTCCTGGGTTCAATCCCCAGCATCTCCAACATACATCTACAATATAACTTATACACAGCAATAAGTGATACCTGAGAGGGACGAGCTTTGTATACATTGTTTTTTAGGAAAATTCAGCATAGTGTACATTTAATGCACATCTTGCATCAAAAGTATACGGAGACAGTCCAGGCTCATTTACATTTAGAAATCAACCTGTCAATAAAACAGTGAGCATGAGAAGGCATTTACAAACAGATTTTCAAATGGGTGTTTACATAGCTGTACAAAGGGGATGTAGCTCAGTGGTAGAGCGTGTGCTTTGCATGTACAAGGTCCTCGGTTCAATCCCCAGCATCTCCAGTGTTTATGTGTCTTATGTTGCTGTCATACCTCTTGTCCTGGTGATCGACATCTGAGAGGTGACGAGAGAAGCCGATGACCATGTTGACTGCACGTCTGAGGAGAGATGACCAAATGAAAAGCTTGTGGTCACATGATCAGCAGCAGGGCCAATGGGCATCATATAAAAGTGTTGTTTTTATTCATTAGTTTATTTAAAGCAAACAGTAATATGTGTCAGTGGAAAATAAAGCTGATGGCCACTGGCATATCTGCCTATATGTTTGTATGTAGCAGAAGGCCGCTGAACAGCAGTAACATTCATCAAGTCAAAGTGACAACCCGAGACCTGAGAGGGACAACTTTTGTATACATTGTTTTTTTAGGAAAATTCAGCATAGTGTACATTTAATACACAACTTGCATCAAAAGTATATGGAGACAGTCCAGGCTCCTAAAACTGTCCTGTTCATTTACATTTAGGAATCAACCTGTCAATAAAACAGTGAGCATGAGAAGGCATTTACAAACAGATTTTCAAATGGGTGTTTACATAGATGTACGAAGGGGATGTAGCTCAGTGGTAGAGCGTGTGCTTTGCATGTACAAGGTCCTGGGTTCAATCCCCAGCATCTCCAACATGACTATCACCTTCCTTTAGTCATTGATAAGTAATTAAGTCGACCAAGTCTAATGTCAAGCTTTATTTTTTATCTTTCGTCAGGCTGGAGATGTATCAGCTACCTGTTACAGGTGATTAAGAAACAAAATGAATCTTACCTGTGTAGCCGTTACCTGTTGGTGGAACTCAAACAGCAGCCATCAGTTGAAACCATCCAGCAAAAGCTTCTCTCTGCACTGCCCCACAGCACTTGGAGAGTTTGAAAACTTCAGTCATTTCCATTGATTTATGAGGCTGTTAGGAGGCCTTTGTGCATTAAATCTACATTTACATCTGTCTGACAGGGAAACTAGTTAGATAGTGGGTTCGATGCTGCCATTGTGTCCACCAATGAACTTCTCTCACCTGTCAGGTGGATGTGATGAAACCTACTTAGTGACCAAATAGGTGGGCCTATTTAAACCAAACAAGGTAATGCACATGTGAATTTCTTGGCAAAAATACATTTAATTCCAGTTAGACTTAAAGACACAAACACTCAAGTTTGAGCGTAAAATGTTTGGAGATTTATAATAATCTAATTTAGCAGCTTGACATTCAGGGTCCTGCTGTTGTGTGTGCTGCCTGTCATGGTTAATGTTATCAGTAACACCTTTACTTTCCCTATTATATCAAGTCAAAACATTAGCTATTATAAACTACCTATTATCTATTATGTGGTCTGAGTGGTTTACATTTTGCTGTGAAAACTGCCCACGAGAGTTAATTAAGAAATAAAATAAATAACACTCATCAGGAGACATTTCCGGAATTAAACCAAATTTATTGCCCTTTCATGAGTAAACACTTTTTTCATTCCCTGTCTCAATTCATTTATCCATCAAAACTAATTAACAGTTTACAATCAGTTCCCCCGATCATCTCTTCTTATGAACTTATGAAGTTACAAAAATATAGACTTGGTTAGAAAAATAATAAATGGAAGTCATAAATTCAGTCAGGTTACAGCCTCCCGGCTTGAAAGGATGATAGGATTTAACATGTTTTAGCCCATAAGGTAGCTTTATGTCACTTCTGCCCATTTTTGAAACCATGACCATGTTTTGAGAGATTGGTTTTAGTTCTTTTCAGAATAATAACTAATTTTAAAATGGTTCCAGATTAAAACTGTATTATCATATATGACAATAAAATCACTAATAAGAAAATCAAATCAGACAAAAATATTCAGTGTGAGAGACTACCGATCTCGCATAGATTTAAAGTCCAACATTTGATTTTAATGTGGTTCTGAAATGACCTCAAACCGGTGCTGTATGTGATGAAAATGTCTGGCAGTAAAACGACAGATTTATTGATACTGGGCTAAAACATGTAAAAACATCTGTACTGTCCTTCAGTCTAAAGGAGGCCAGAGAGCTCAGCTTGTGACTCATCTATCCTTCGCTGTTACGTCTGTATCACGCTACACTGCAGTGGTGTTAATAGCAACAAGACAAACATTTAATTAACTGTCCACATACAGACACTGAGGGTGGATATTCTGTAAAGGCAGTACAAACACATTTCTGTAAGTCTGAGATTGGAGGAATGACAAGAGAGAAAAGCATCTGATTTGGAATCTAAAAGCTGCTTTGCTGTCATTTTGGCAAGTTTTTTGTCTCTTTTCTTCCTGACGACATAAAAATAAGCTCAGCTCATCAATAGACAGTAACTTGACGGCAGTACACGCTGTACTGTGAGTGCAGCTGCTATAAGAAAATAATCCAATATAATAAAATGAAGGATGCTTTATGACACTGGGTCTGTAACACATCACAGGTGTCAGTGTACTTTTATAATGGACAATTCAGTAACGGCCACTGCTGGTGGGATTTCAGATGGCATCTGAAAGCTTGGATGCTTAATATCCAGATTTATGACATAGAATAAAAGATTGATTTATACTGTTCGTATACAGTATCTCATTTAAAATACATCCTCTCAATAAATTAATTAATAAAATTGATTTCAAATTGATCTGAAGCTCCCTCAGGCAGCTCTTCAAAAAGATAAACAGAGGGACTCAGATGACAACTGTTGGAGTCTGGGAGCTAAAAATGGACATCATGCCAGATAATTAACATAATTTTTTTTCTTTGCCAGAACAAAGAAAATTTAAAAAAAGATACTGGAAACTGAAAAGACTCTGATGTCCATAAAAAATCTGGATCTGAATACAGAATTCAGATGGATTGAAAGGATTGAAACAAACTCATATAAAATAAATTGTTGTTTTTTTTTTTAAGCTAGCTAGTTAATTAGCTATCAAAATTTAATTCTGGATCTTAATTAAAACACACAGTGACAGACAATCAATGCATACATTCATTTACGTAAGTGCAGTAGTTCCTAAGAAAATAGTGAAGATATTTAAAATGTCCTATCTCACAATGTGAATAAACTCTTTCAGGGCCAAATTTCCACCACAACTGATTGAAATCTATGGACAACTTTTTGAATATGTCCTTTTTTTATACATTAACTTGGATGCCAAAACTATTCCATGACACAGTGAATATAATCTGTCTTCAAACGCTCTCCCGACTGGTTGGCGAACTAAACTAAAAAACTGTCAGTGCTACATGAAAATTGCTCCTCAAATTTGTTCATATACGCTCGTTCACACACAAACACACTCCACAGAAAAGCAACCTGCATGAAATATCAATAGGAATGAACATTTCCTCCATGTTCAACTAATCAGTGTTCCCTCATTTGTTATTTAAGTATAAAGTGTAAAATCATTTCCCTCTGTAGTGACATGTCTCACTGGTCAATTTAGTGCATGTTAGTCATGAATATCAACAAGTTCAGCCCTGAGACAAACTGGTTCATGGCTAGTTTCAGCATGCAGGAGCAGGAGCATGCACAGGCTGGGTTTGAACAACAGGAGAATTAAAAAAAATAAATAAATAAACAGTCTCAAGAAACGGAGAGTCTGTTTAGTGTGATATGTTGAACTACTTTCTAGATTTGAAAGTAAAAGGGTCTAAATTAGTTTGGGGATGTTAGTGAAATGGAGGACTTTTGATTTATGTGCAAACAAAGTGAAACAACTACAATTTTCTAATTTACATTTAGATAAGCTTTTTTTTCCTTTTCATTACGTGCACCTGTACCCACACTGTAGGCTTCATCATACTTGGATATTTTCAACAGTGTATTTACTTTACGTGGAGATTTTCCTCCATAATCTGCTATTAAGAAAACACTTGAGTTTACATTTGCACTTGGTTTAACTGTGACATAAAACATATGGAAAGGTAGAAACTATAACACCTTGAGGTTCCCTTTGAGGAGTGTTTGGCCACTAACAACATATTTACATTACTATTTTAGTTTTGCAGTTATTTGCCTCTTACTGTGTATACATTAAAATAAATATAGTGTAAAGTAATAAAAACTGTGGTGTTTGTGATAAATATTACCGGACTCAGAACTTTAAACTGACATATTATTACAAGGTGTTAGTCAATATCTACAATAACAACACATTAGCAAATGCTGTTATGAAGATGATAATGTAGTTTTGTAAAGTGTCCTGAAAACTGCCTTCCCTCGAAAAGAAAGAACTTTGGCGAGTGGTAACATACTGAAAGGACGACCAGAGTATAAGGTGTCATCATCATCTTCCTGTTTGACAGAAGAGGAACGCTCTCCTCTTACTGTGCAGCTTCTCAGTAGCCTCCAGTCAGATGCTACTGGTTTGACTGGTTTTGTTCTTGTTCAGCTCCTGTGTTTGAACCTTTTGTCTGCTCCTATGTGGTCGACTCCTGCTGGATCTGGATGTAGCAGGCCTGCGGTACAGTAATTTAACTGATGGTTAAATGACTAAGGATGAAGGATGGATGATAAATATGTTACATCAAGTAAAAAGTACCAAGACTGCACAATCATCTAAATGTAATTTTAGTACTTTCATTTTTTAATTTGATATTGATGAAGTATGTAAAATTTCTAGTGTGTTTGACCCACGTGCACTGAGTGAATGCTCTATAATCATCATGTTGTTTTAAATCTTGAAAACTGATTTTGAAATCTAAAATAGGTTCCAACTGTCAAGGGGGCCCTACCTTCAGTGTGGTGAACATCAGTCCCAGCTCTCCATGCTGAACGTTGGAATCCATTAAATCTTCTATCAGATTGATCTCAGCTCCCAGGTTCCTGATCCTGGAGAGATCCAGGAGAAACAGTTGCTCACTCCATGTTCAAAACATGACACACTGTCATAACACTAACAAGCAAATTAGCCAATACAATAAATAACGGCAGACAATAAATAAAGAAATAAAGTGTGTGTGTGTCTGTCTGTCTGTGGTAACACACCTTGCCCTGAGCGCCACATAGAGGAAGAGAGGGAGCAGGTCATCCATGCACCACAGGAAGTCACCATCCAGCATAGGTTTTACTTCCCCTGTCAACTCCTCAAAGGTCTTCTGGATGACGAGGAGTTTGTCTGATGGAGTGAAGGTGGTGCTGTGTGTGTGTACGGAGACATGCACTGTTATTTATACACATAATAATGTACTTTTAATTTTGTCCTGAGTTACACTTTTATACAAATTAAGGTTTGTATAGGTGGAAATACTAGTTGAAATGTCAGTTCTCCCACACCAAGTGGAAGGGCGGATATTGGTTGTTTTTTTTCAGTACTGGTGTTAAAAATTGGGCTCTTGACTGAGTGACTGAAACCTCTTCAGCCCCTCTGGAAATTTGCCTCTCCATGTAAATTCAGCTAAATTAAGTTGGGTGTGAATTGAGAACTTGTGTTTTGCTGAGACATGAACACAAGCTGACAGTCTGAATGGGATTCCTGCTAATCACACTGTGTCAGGTCACATCAGATTTACTGATGTCACTAATTATGTCATGTCAGGTCACATGGCAGCTACCTGATTTGTTGGAGTGTCTCGACAGCAGAAACAAAGCAGGCGTCTTTACTGCTGGACACAATCTGTGATCAAAGTAAGGAAAAACAGTGAGAGAGGAAAACACAACAGATGCAGCAGTACACTTTAAGCTTCTGTTTGTGTGGATGGGTGGACTTAAGGCTGGTGGGGGGGAATGGATGGCCAGGTGTGCAGAAGGTAAGAACAGTTACATGAGGAGAAAATGGTACATTTAGTATCTGACCTGCTTTTTCTCTCCCAGAATTGACATCCACACCGGCCAGAACTTCCTATGAGAGAAAAAAAAGAAAGTGTGTGTCAGGTTAGTTGTAACACAATCTGCATTTGAGATAGCCAACAACCAGGTCTACGTTGGTAAACCAACATCATTTACAGTCAACAGAGTTGTACAAATACAAATTTGGTGTACAAACAAAAGTGTGTGTGTTTGCTGTATGCACACACTCACTCCTGCACCCCCAGGAAGCTGAGCAGCGACTGGTCCGGCTGTTTGTTGAGTCGGAGGATGTGGTCCCAGTACCGGGCCTCCACCTGCTCCTCCTGCAGGCAGTACAGGGTAAAGAGAGGAGGGTAGAGTCGAGGGAGCAGCAGAGGGAGGAGCAGAGAGGAGCAGCTCAGCACCAGGACACTGCAGGACAATGAGGAGGAGGAGGAGGATGAAGAGGAGGAGGAAGAGAGATCAGATGACAAAAGGCTGGATAAGCAGTCATCTTGTAAAATAACAGTTATATTTACTTAGATAGCCATCACTTTATATACACTGTATGTGTGTGTGTGTGTTGACACTCACCCTTGCTCTGATACGTTAGAGTTGTGTCTGCCTTTAGAGGATGGGGGGTCCGGGATGATGCCGCCATCATCTGGTAACCCCGGGAAGAGAAACCTGCAAGCAACAATTTATGTTATGCAATGCAATATACACTCGATGTACAGACAACTGTGATCTTCATATTCAGAGACCCAGCTGAAAACAGAGGTGAACTCGAAGGATCTACAAAGGCTGAGCTGTGAAGAGAGAAAGTAAAGCGATAATTCAGAACTTGAATCTACCGGACAACGCGGTAGAAATGTGTGAGGTAGGCCTGAACCTCCTGGACGGCCTGTCTGAGGAGCCTGCGGTTGGATCCCACACCGACATAAGTCATCCTGTAGACAGTCACCAACGTCTCCACCAGCCAGCCCAGAGGGTGGAGAGGGGTCTCACACGCCTGACATAAAAACAGACACACACTTAAGTGTTACGCCCACAAAACCACAGACAGTCTGCAGATTATAAGAATAAGAGTGGACCCAACAGCAGAAGAACATCTCAGTATAACTAATCTATCGCAGGGCTGTTGTATCAGCGTGCATTAGTTTATTAGCTGCCAAATGAGTACATGCTCTTACCACACAGTCCATACACTGTATTATCAATGCACAGATTATTACATAGGCAAAGACAGAGACATGGTCTCATGACCACTTGTACCTTAATGAGGTATCTTCGTATGTTGTCATAGTTTGCCGTGGTGACTGGTTCTTCATGCTGAGGAATAAACTCCAAACTCTCCAGCACTTTGCTCTGAGACCTGCTGAGGTCTGGGCTACAAACACACACACAAACATACTTATTTTGATGTACAGCTGTATATGTAAGAGATGTATGATGACATGTACATTTACCTGTGTGTGTGTGTGTGTGTTGCTGTATCTACCTTTGTCGTCGTGCAGTCGTTATAGTCACAGCGATGTTCTCCCAGGCCACACTCCTCTCTCCTCGCCCAGCGGCGTCGCAGCCCAGTCGACTCCAACATTCGTCGAACACACAGACCCACCTCTGACGCGCAGGCACCACGTACTGACCCAACCTGCTGCACATGCACACATTCGAACATTTCACCAAACATGAACTTTATTACGATTATCACTGTCATGTTTTCAATAACACCAGACCACATGAGCATTCATACACAAAGAATATCAAAGGCATCGACATGAATACAGGCTCTTGCAGGCTTCAGAAGTGGCTGCTCAACAGAAGAGAATTCACAGGGTATTTGCATCAAACATCACCTCAGGATACAGATTAATTCCAGGTTTAAAAGAATATAAAGTTATACTAACAGCAAGCCGTTTCTCTCTTTGTTTTCTGCTTCATCAATGACAGGTTTGGTGTATGTTCCAACCACCTTCAGCCCTGTGGTCCACTCTCCACTGAACAGGCCGTCCAGGCAGTCGCCATTAGCCAAGGATAAAACCCCCTGAAAAGAAGGAGTGGAAGTAATAGATCTGTATTAATAGGGCGCCTTACTAACCATGACATGAGACCATTCTGCATTAACTTTACTGACAACTGTAAGATTTTAAGGTAGGAGCCTGAGCACTTAGATAAAAGAAGACAGAGATGTTTTCTACCTTCCCACTGACAGTCCAGTCATCAGAAAACTCCCCGTGGAAAGCTGTGTCATCATCTGAGATCAACAGACCAGGACCCTGATAGAAAACACACACTGCATCAACACACTTTCATGTTACAGATGTATGATGATTAGGACCGGTGACAGATTACATTTGTTTACATTCATTAATAATCTCTGGCCACAGATGATTGATTCACTGGTCACAGCTAGTGATTTGGGATTTTCATTATTTCCTCTGTTGTAGGAGAGGTCAGACACACTGACTGAGGGAAAACCTGACATCTCCATCAAGGACAGGGTGGCTGAAGATTTCTGACGACTTTGAAAGAAATTTTCTTCACAGTACAGACACAACAGATGGAAAACATGTGATCTTTTGAATCCCAATACTGTGATTATAAAGACATATTGAGATATTGTGTTCCTGTTGATATGAGAAAAATCACAGCTCAGTGGCACCACCTCCTGTCCATAAGTGGCACTACATGACCAGCCCATAATCATAACTACACATTCCATATCAATAACTCTCACATAGACGACCTCTCACCAAAAAGAGGAAAAGCCCACTGATGCTTGTACTCCCTCAGACCGATGTGTTGAGGTACATACTTCAGGGTGAACTTACGCTCATCTTGTTGTCTCTGAAGGTCCCTTCATAGTAAACACCGTACTGGGTGACAACTGCAGCGTTGCCGTGGCGCTGCTCGTCCAACCACAGCCCCATGTACTTCTCACCTCTGTGAAGGACACATGAGACCAGTGACTAACAGACAGCTGTGTGTCTGCATTTGTTTAAATTCAATCACACATCACTTTCAATACTGTCAGGATAACAAATCTTAAATGACAGTTGATAATTAAAACAAACGTCGCCAATTATTCACCTGCCAACAAATATATTTTTCAGGTTATTTATAAGAAAATCTCGATGTTCACCTGAAACTGTCTGATTTTTATTTTGACATTTTCCAGTGTTACAGGTGACAAATTTAATGAAGCCATAAATAAACTGAGCTGAGAGATACCTATTATTACAGAAGAATCAAAAATACAGTGAGTGTATAAGACAACTAGTAAATCTGGAACCTACATAAAAACGTACCTGGTGATGTCATCGTAGACTCCATATCCTGTCTTCCTGTCATTGACCCATTGGCCAATGAAAACACTGGAGGATTTCTTGGCCAGCTTACCGGAGCTCAGCATGCCATAACCGTGCCGCTGCCCGTCACTGAAACAGCCCTCGTACACCTCGCCACTGGCATACCTGGGTAAAACCCACAGAGACATGACGATGCAAACACATACAGACAGTGGCCCTCTGTGTGTTTATGATCAGAGCAAGGCACTAAGCCTGCCAGAGTTGCGGGTTCAACACAAGGCACAGATTCAAAATATAATGCTGTGAAGAGGTCAAGCAGCACTTCAGTCTCAGTTTCAGTGACTTGAGTCAGAGTTGATCACTAAAGACTGAATAAAACTTAAAATAGACTGAATATTGCATATAAATTTGGTGAATAAGACATACCCTCTGTGACTCAGTTATGATGAGGTAATGTGTCTGATGCTACTCTGTCTTATTAGAAAGTTAGTAGAAAACAGTGTACTGACTTGTACTTGCCAAAACCATGGATCTTGCCATCTCTCCAGTGTCCTTGGTAGCTGTCTGGCTTATTCAGCACTTTGTTAGGTATTATACACTCTCCGTAGCTGGAAAATAAAGTATAGACAGGCTGAGGCAACAGTACATTTATCACGCAGTGCAGGTGTAAGGAGCAAAAAGCTGGTTTCACCGTTTCAGGTATAAAACACAACAGGACTAAAAATTCGGCAAGTATTCAATGATGCTGGAAATGAACATTACACATTAACTCAGCTCTTTAGCTCTGCAGCTGGTTAATGTACTTACCCCTCCTCCAGTCCATTCTTAAAGTTCCCGCTGTAGGTCCGTCCATCTGGCCACTTCATGGTGCCTCTGTAAAAGACAAACACGTATCTACTATTTGAAGAGATGGAGGTGAGATAGGCACACACACACACACACAAACAAAAACAAAGAGACAAACAAACATGCTCGCTAACCTGCCATGAACTCGTCCTGCCAGCCAGCCCCCGGTGTACTGGGCGTCTTTAAACCGTCCCTCACCAGTGAACGTGTAGGAGGCCGTGCGAGACATTCCCATCACCCCTGGAGACGACCCCTGACCTCCACCACCCAGCACCTGGTCCACCGCCTGGTTAATAGATCGTAGCCACTTGTTCTGGACACAGAGAGAAGTTTTTTACAAGGAGAAAAAATAAGTGTGTCACACTTGCTGTCTTGCATCTCCCATAGTTTTAGAAAAGAAATTTAGACGTATTTTTATCAAATATAAATCAGACTTAAAAAATATCTCTCCACTGGCCGAGGTGAAGACGGTTTATTTTATTTTTGTCAAAGCCCTCACTGAAGAAAAAAATAGGATTGGTTGAACAGTACCTTCTCTTGTGGTGTCGAAGCCACCAGGGTGAAACTTTCCTCTGGACAAGTAATTTTAATGGCATAGCTGAAAATACAACACAGGGACAGTAATATACTTTATCTATATTGACTGTTTTAAATACAAACCAAACAAAACAGTACAAAGTATAACTGAATAAATTAAATCAGGGTTGATAATGCAAAATTCAAAATGAGGGAAGAGATGGACATCATGCTTCAGAACATTTTCAGCAGGTTAGTATCTGAGCTTAGACTCAACCTGTCTGATGTAGAATCAAGTAACAGCCTACCTACCTACCTATCACATGAAAATGATCTCATCTGTGACACAGACATCAACCTCCTACAACACTATATATGAAGTAGTTCCAGAGAAGAACGAGATATCAGCCAGGTGTACTAGTGAACTAGTTTCACTTCCTCCAATATGTGTCTGTTAAAAAGGTTCCATTACCTCAATTTTATTATTTAAAGAGTGTTAAACTGAAAATCCATAATTCAAAAAGACCCCTTCAGACTTAAAGGCAACATCACACTGCCTCCATGATTGTGGTATCATAAAACAAGGCTGAGGCTGTAGCAGGACATTACTGTATGTGTGGCCTGTTCACTGATCTGACTGCCACATGCATGACTTTGTATTAGTAGTGTTAGCTTTGACTTTCATAGTTTGGATTTTAAAAAACAACAAACTCACAGTCCGCTGCTGTCTTCAGTAACTGGTTTCACCCACAGACAGGTCAGAGGATAGACGTGATGCGTGGAGAACTGCAGAGAGACACAGAGGTTTTCAGAAATGACCACATCAAAATAACGAGTGCGTGTCCAATAGATTTGTGTCGTCTCACTGTGGTCTTTGTGGGAAGTTACACAAAAAAATCACCAATGCTGTCTCAGTTTTACTCTAGGTGCATGTGAGCAATGCTGACTGAGCTGCCGCTGTGCACCACTTCCTTATTCTATTAAAAAATCAAATAATTATCAGTGGTTTCCTTAATGGAGTTTTGACCTTCATTGCTTTTCCACACAAGCTCTGGTTTACTATTGAACATTAATAAAACTAAAATGGAACACACAAGAGAAAACTAAATTCTGAAGCATACATTAGGTTTTTTAACTGACTGACTTATCTCAAATTAGTTTCAAGTCCTTGTACATTAATTTCCACTATATATTGGAATTAATTAAAAAATGCTGTAGTATTAGTATATGTGATTGATTGTTGGTGCACAAAAACATGCAAAACCTCTGATATGCTCCTTTCAGTTTAATTTTGTCCAATTTAACTGAACAAAGCCTAACTATGAAATTTAAATTGGCATACATGCACAACGCAGGATTAACACTATGACAAATGTCTACTTCACACACAGGACATGAACCAAAACCACAGAGAGAAACAGCACGAGTTTCACCACTTACTGCTGTCTATTAACACACCACCCCACACCAAACAGAGAGGAAGACACACCATTAGTCAGGGTTCAGTGGAAGAGACACACAGCACAAGGCAACAGTAAATATGATGTCATGTGAGCTAACCAGCAAAAGACAAGCCTTCTTGTTTGGAGCTGGTGATGTTGTCTCTTGGATCTGACTGAATCCTTTCATCTGGATCTTCACAAGCTCTGAGCTACTGCAACTATGACCTCAGCTATTTTCACCACCTCATTTCTAATGTTACTGTTGCAAAACACGTCTAAAAAACAAATCCACACACACAGCAGCCTGTTTGGTAGCTGCTAAAGAGAAAAACCAGCCACCAGAACAACATGAGCAAAATAGATTTTAACACAGGACATGTGCAATGTTAAGGGCTGCAATAGTTCAAAGTCTGATGTTTATGTTAATTAACAAAAACTTATTATAACCAGGGGAGCACATAACTTTTTTAGTCAGGCGTTGAGGTAATTACCAGGAGATGGTGTTTGGAGATGACACATATTGCAGTATAGTTACGCATTTTGAATTTTTGACATGCATCAGAACCAGTTAAGTGCACCCCTGATTATAACCTCCATGAAAGTAGGATTTATTGCAGGGCTCTTGGACTGAACGTCATCAGTTTGAGCTAGTAGATGTGCCAACTATAAAACTCATAGCTCAAGACCTCTGCAAATCAAACTGGAACTATCTGGATTGGCAGAGGAGAAAAACAAGTACTGGATTTGTTGTAAACAGTCCCTTTCAAATTACATACAGTCCTGTGTTAACATTTATTTTTTTTGCTTACTAATCCCATGTGAACCTGTGAGAGTGTAAGCACTGAACAGAGGCCAGCACACCCATGCTGCTGCAGCACAAAGCTCAGTGTGGTTAAACTGGCTGGTCGGAGGAGAAGTTGGATAAGCTGATGTCTGATATACTTACAAGGCTCTGAGAGGGAATGGTACCCTGAGTGATTGAAAAATACAATATACAAATATAAACTTTATCTGCAAAACAGGGCTGATGTCCATAGAACACCAGGAAGACAGAGATGCACACACACACCAAGGAACCTTCATCTGATGAGAACAAGACGGACAAAGATCCTCTAGGTTTTCTTTGATGTTTAACAATGGGTTTAAAAACTATTTCAAGTTAATTTAAAAGGTTTTCAACAGATGGAGCCACCTTATTTACATATCACCTTCTGTCTAAGATAAGATAAGCCTTTATTCGTCCCACAGTGGGGAAATTCTATAGAGAATTTATGGTGCCTCCTAATACAAGACAAACACTATCATTTTCTGTGTGTTTGCATGTGTCTTTACCTGTGTGTGCACCAGTGCATCATTGAACAGTATGAACCAGTGGTTGGAGAAGCGCCCAGCGTTCTGCAGAGTCAGAGATCTGTTGCTGCTTTCACACACCACACGGCGCTGCGGGAGACGCAGAACCTCCTGTTGAACACACACACATTTCCTTATTAAAATCTGACAAAAACAACTGCAAATATTTTACTATAAAGGTAATAAAGGTGATTTTGCATTTATGAATTATAACTGTGAGACTTTCTGTAGAAAACTAGCTGACAAAGACAAATAAGGCTTTCACATTTCAGTCAATCCTTTGAGCAATCCTTCCATTTTGGCCTTTTAATTGTTACTCATGTAAAGAAATGTTGCCATATTGGGGATGAACTGCTTTTATTTGACACATAATATATGTAACAGGGATGCCTTCCCTATTCAACCAACCTACCCACTCTTCAATTATTACAGCTAGTGGACTAATGACGTATACTAGCCTGTGTCTCTTTACTCTGAGTGAACTACAACTTCAACGTTATCCCTGACCAAAAGCTTGGCTATCAGGTAACCCATAGGACTTCAGTGGTGAAGCTTGTTGTTGGAGCAAAGGCAAAACTGTTTTTCCTGAGTTTGGAAAGAAATGTCAAAAAACAGTAAATTAAGTGGTTTAAGACGACGAACACTATTTTCATGAGCATCTCAAGTAAAATCTCTTAACTCTTTCTCACTTAACCAGTACAATCAGGAAGAATGCTAGCAGGTTTAAATAACTTAACACAGAGTTGTGCTCACAGTAGTTTTTCCAGAATGGGTCTTCCAGAAGAGGAAGGTGATTTCGGCCTCCTTCTTCTTCTTCAGCAGGGACAAAGACAGGGACTCGTACTGACTACAGCCCTGATGGAGGAACTGATACTCTGGAGTTAACTAGAGGACAGAGAGAAAACATTAGAAAACTTTAATTATTTTGCTTTTAAATTTCAGAATCAGAACATACAGAAGAGTCCCCTTGGTCAGCTCTTACAAAAGTGTTCAAATCTGCCACATTAATGATGCTAATACTGCTAAATAACTAAATTACAAACTATTCTTTAAACAGTTTTTATTATGTCTTTATCGAAGTACAATGTCTTTGTTTGAATGTGATGATAAATTTAAATCTTGTTTTGTTCAGTCATCCTTAGTCTATCTTTAAAATGCCTTTATCTAGGAGCAGGGTGGAGAGCGGCTTATATGCAAGTCAATACAATGACAGTAAATGACAATATATCCTAAGTTACTCAATGATGGGAAATAAAGAAATCTGGGGAAAAAAATAAAGTGAAACAGAAAGAGAAAAGAAGGAACATCAAAAGAGCACGGACAGAAAGAAGAAGCATGAAGCAACAACAGTGAGTTTCCACCTCACCACATCATAACAGGCTGCCAGTTTGAGCAGGACTCGGCTGTACTGGTGGAGCTGCTGCAGAGGCCAGTACAACAACGACACCAGATCAACATCACCGCTGACAGACTCGTCTGACACGCACAGCTGAGCGAGGGTGGTCTGCTGAGAGCCTAAACACTCACTAGACAGAAATACACAGAGAGACACAAACAGAAACAAGACGCTCAATTATCGTCAGTGTTTTCTTCTAAATATATGTCTGTTTTTAGGTAAATTAAGCTAATCCATTTGTTGTACTGTAATTAGCTTGATCTGCTAACATTAGGGTTGCGTTTAGACCATAAATAAACAGTTCCTGAGGGCCATTTGCAGTAGTATCCTTAATATGATATAAGGAATCTAGGTGTTTTGGGGCAAAGGTGACATGAAGCAAGCTGTACTCATTAAGTGAAAACAGAAAAAAAAGGAGCTTACAGTGCGAGTTTATGCAGTGACTGGAATCCACCCATCACCATGAAGTTACCGACGGAAGAACTATACCTGTAGAGACGCAGAGAGAAGGAGAGGAGAATTTAAATTGGGTTTTCACTTCAATTCATTTACTAGGTACAGTATAAGAAATGAACTAGTAAATCCCTGGTGAGAACAACCTAAACCCTCGATCTCACAGCAGCCAAATTCTTACTATTGCTGACCTGTTGAAAGTAATGACTCAATCAGTTCACTCCTTCACTATCTACTATCAACTGTGAAACTGTGTAAACTTTGATTTTATTTGCTCTGGAAAAACAGAGCCACATTCCTGGTTTGTGTCCATGTAAGAGATTCTCCAAATTCTTACTAACACACCCAAAGAGCGGTAACTACACAAACTGTGAAACTCAGTTCTCCCACTATCTGGACAAGAATAAATAAAAAGCAGATGTATGAATTCACATACAGGACAGACACAGAAAGTGGGGTCTTTCGTTACACAAGCAGGGCTCGGAATGATTGTCATATTCTTATTCTACTACGAGAAATAAAGTGGGATGAAACAAAGAGTAAATCAGAGGAACTACAATGTGAAAGAAAAGAGTGGTCCTGGGAATAAAACACATATTAAGAGAACTGAAACGAATTGTAGGTTTCTTATAAACAGCATGAGGATGTCTGTATTGACAAATACAGTATAGACTTGTGAGCTAAAACATAAAAGTCAACCTTACTCTTTATAAGTGTCCAGAAATTGTTCAGTGTGCATCAACAGGGGAAGGGAAGTGACATCACGGCCCTGCACATCATGCAGGAAGTAGGTGAGTGACGTGGAGTGTCGACCGATCAGGGCACTCAGACGAACAAAACTCTCACAGAGAGAGAAGAACAGATGGGTGCACTGGTCACCTAATGATGGACACACACTCTCTACAGAGGAGAGCACACACATGCTAAGTATATGTATTTGCTACTAACAGACTTAATAGATAGATGCTCAAACCATGCATGTATTATTTTGCAGATAACAGATATTATATTAATAATACATAATCACAGATCATGTAGTTGTATTTTGTGCACAGTTCTTTGAATTTGCCACCAGGAGCATATTCAAAACTACTAATACCAAGGGGTCAGAGGTGGAAGCAGAGTACAGTGACTATCTCACCTCTGTTCCGTAATGGTGTGAGGAGGAGCTTCTTGATGCTGCTCAACCAGCAGTAGAACTGTCTCTCTCTGGAAGCCAGCTCATGGATAGCTGAGATAAAGCCCATAATGTTGTGGTCTGCCAACACTCCGCACCTCTGGCCACCGCTGCACACACTGCTAATGTAACCCATCTACACACACAGAAGAAACCAACATTAATCACACATTAACAGTATTACAATGTTTTAAAGCTTTCTTTCATTCCAGTATCTTGTGGCTTTTCTCTGTCACTTTTAATGCTTTGTTTCTCAGCTTTCTCTCACCTTCTCCCTTTGTTCAATGTGTGGCCAACAGATTTAAAAAACGGCAGCTGTAAACGACCGCTGTCTCTGTCTCAATACCCCACATTCAATTTTATAAGTAGGTTAAAAGTACCATACTGAACTATGAGTAATATGTAAAAATAGAAACAGTCCAGTGTTGCAGTTGGAAAAGTGCTCCACCCATCATCTTCCTTACTGTCAGTCCTGTTAAAGGAAAACCACAAACAGTTGGTGACACAAACCTCCATGCAGAGGGGCAGCAGGGTGGGTCTCACTGTATAACTCTCTGCTCTGCTGGGTGACCTCTGGGATGACCTTTGACCCCGGTGTGACCGCTCACTCTGCGCTGATATTGGCTCTTGCTGCTGGCCGCAGTACAGCAGGACTGGCTGGACACAGTCTCCATCAGCCAGGAGGAGGGAGTGGCTCTGACCGGCGGACACGTCCCAAACCCGAAGACCGTCAGACAGCTACAGTATATAAGCATTTCAAGAAGTAAATAAAATTGACTAAACATGTGAAATACTGTGTCATAGCTGAGCACTGATGACTGAATAAATGAAAGAACAGATATGACTGACAGGTTTCTGTACCTTTGCCTGCTGAGGTACAGTGGCAGGACTGTTGACATGTCCAAGCTGTCCACACATGTTGCTGCCCCACGAGTACACCTGCAAGACACAAGATAGTTTGTGTAAATGTGTGTGTGCTCTTGTACTTCTAAGTTGGTATTGTACGAGACTTGATTTAAATCTTAGGGTTAGACTTAAGTTTAGGTTAAGATTAGGGAAGGCATGCATGTATGTAAATTGTGTGTGTGTGTACCTGACAGTGAGCGGTGAGAGCCAAAGAATGGTGTGACCCTGCAGCGACTTTGATCACCTCCTCGCCTGTCAGTGGCTTGATACACAGAGGCTGAAGTCTGGACACACACACACAGTAACAGCTTGTAACGAATGTAATTACAGTGACTAGGTGTGTGTGAGTGTGTTAACATGCTGTTGTGAAGACACTGTGCAAGAGTTAAGTCTAGTCTTGTGTATCTGTGTTTATCATGTAAAGCAGCAAAATTACAGCATTGTAATACTTTAACAGTGTGTAGTAAATACAAATAGTATGTCATTAGAGGCTTTCGAGAAATTTACAAACACTATTTTTATGTACTTAGAAAAGGTTTGCAGAGATTTTTAGGTTAGTTTAAGGTCTTCATAACTGTATGTGTTAACAATGTAATTTTCCATTGTGATTATTATGTTAAAATGAGTTTAGCCAAAGAGCATTCACTATTTGAAAAACACATCAGTTACATTGAAACTCTATTCTGTGTCAAAAATGGTTAACACGACTTTAACTGAACTTTCGCATGTAGCCAGTAGAGGCTGAACCCAAACAGATTATCATTTAAAATTATTTTCTTCTCTACAGATTTCTGTTAATTAAGAATACATTGATGCAAGTGGGGATATATATACGTGTGTGTATGTTTGTGTGTCCAGACCTGGCGAGTTGATCTCCGTGGCCCAGTTGTCCCTCAGATCCACGGCCCCAGCTCCACACTTCTGTGTCCAAAGATGGCAGCCCGTCTCCAGCCTCCTCTGGTGCTGCAGCCTGGGTCCAACCAGCAGAAGACGGCCTGCAGGCACAAGGCCGCCGTCTCTGTGGAGACCCTGAAAGGAAAACACATGATCAAATGGAAAAGTCCTGGTAACAATGTTGTTTCAACCAACTGAACCATCAGCTACTAGTTACATTTGAGCATCTATCAAGACTGCAAAATGCACTTCATCTGTCACACAAACAGCCACAACAAACACAGGAAGCAGACATTGCGGCCCATACTGCAACATGATGAAGAAGCTGCAGACAGTGTGGTGTTCTTTTCACAAACAAACTCCACCAGAGTTCACACTACAATTTTCTCACCTGCCTGAATAAACTGTGCTACATGGGCAAACACATATAACATGCACAGAACAGGTTTGGCATGAACACACCCTAACGACTACTTGTAAAACCATGTATCCCCAAAATAGCCAGAAGAGAGCTGTGTGAATCTGTCAAGGTGAGGTGAGAAGGCACAGAGCAACAAATCACAGCAACAGAGGAAAGCAGGAAGAACTAAAAGAAAAAACATTGAAGCTTAATGTAAAAATAAAGAATATAAACATGAGATGAAATGTATGGAAGGTGTTATAACCCATTCTGTTCAGTGATGCAGTTTAACTAAAGTTATAAATTGTTTACTGCTGTTCAATATCTAATAAATACATAAAGATTTGGATGACTACGAAAACTGAAAAAAATCTACATACTGGATGGTTTTCAGATCTGTGTTGTCTGATGACAGACTTTCAGTCTGACACTCCTGAAACTCTGGGAAAGCCAGAAAATGAGAAGTTGGTCTGCTGCATGTGCTAATAAAGGTCAAACTCTGTGTCTTTCCTTGCTGTCGTTTGTGGCTCTATCACTTAACACATTCTCCTGTGGATACATTAGGTGTAAAGACTTAAAATTATTAATTGAGCTATGAGAAGTTACATTGTTACTAAAGGATTTTCTAGTCTTCAATGTGTAGTCATTTTCTTTGTCTCCTGATAACTAGTTCATTATTACATTATCTCAAGAAAGCTAATAATGTTATCTCAAGATAAAAACTAATTCCATTATGTGAGCATGCTGTGGTGCTGACTCACATATCAGATGATTTGGGTGGATAACGTCAGATCCAGGAGAGCCCATAATTGTTTATTGTGTCAACGAAAAAAGCAAACTCAGCAGAAACTGTATTGTGTGGTTCTGTTGGAGATAACATTTATACCCTTCTTTGTCAGGCAATGTAGCCTGGAGCTAACATTCATTGAATTTCTGGACATTTGGTTTAGCTTTTCTCCATTTCTGCCTGCTTTCTTATCATTGTTGTGAATTCCAGCTTTAGCTTAAAGAAATGGTTAAGCACTTTGGGAAATGCATGTACTTGCTTTATTGCAGACTGGGAAGCTTGATACTGATCTCTCATATGTACATTTAATATGGAGCTGGAACAAGCAGACAGCTAGCTTTAAAAAAAAAGAAAAAAAAGAGAGAGACTGGATTGGAGGAAACTGAGTGAGCCTGGCTCTGTCCCAAGTTCAAAAATACTTCTACAAGCACCTCTAAGGCTTATTAAAGTATGTTAATTGCTGCTACAAAGCTACATGCTTGAAATATTTCTCTGTGAACAGCTTTTTCCAGTCTCTTGGTTCCATACATAAGGATCAGGTCTCATCTAACTCTTGGCAAGACAGTAAATAAGCATATTTCCCAAAAGTGTAGTCAGGGTGTTCACACCCATCATTCCTACCACGGGTAGGTGTTCCAGGCAGGGAGCGTCTCCTGTTTGCTGCTGCTTTCCCCCACTGGTGTATATTAGTGAGGCTGGAGCTCTTCTTCCCCTGCAGTGCCTGCTTCTCTGCCTCAAGACAAAGCCGCACATCTTCCAAACAGACCGGGGAGGAGGAATATGGCACTGCGACTCCAATGTTGCTGTAGGAAAGAAGGTCAAAGATCAGCAGGCAAATACACTGTAGGTGAACGTCATCTTGGTATGTGGATACTGTAGTTCATCAGTGAAAGTAGTAGATAATTTAAGTTAAGCCTGATTTTTGGTTGATAAATAATATAGGTGAAGTAGAATCACTTGGAAAAAAATGAAAAGCCACAAAAATTGCAATGAAAATTTTCTTTCTCTTATTTAAGCGACAACTTCTCAACATAAGATTATTGAAATATTTAATAAGACGAGAAAATTCTTGACCAAACAAAGTGCTTCATTGTCAACTAAACTTAGTCTTACTTGTTGTTCTGAGTCTTAATTGACGAGTCTTCTTTGTAGCTGGAAGTCAACAGATCCGAGGAATGAGTGGAAGAAACACAGCTATCATCTGAGGAGAACGATAGTGGGAAGGAAAAAATTAAAGATGTAAAGTGAAATAAAACAGTTAAAAAATAAATCAGTAAAGAAGAAAGTAACAAGCAAACTATGAACAAATAAAGGACCTAGTAAAAAAGCAAAAAACACATGGATAAATATATGAATGGAACAACAAATAAACAAACATGAAAACAACAGAAGAAGGAGTTGAAGTGAATTCCCAACCTGAAGTGTAACTGCTGAGTGAGTCGGTATCTCCAGGCCCAGAGCTGCGGTGCATCTCCAACGAGTGACTACAGAGTTTCTGAAGGAGGCTCTGAAGCTCTGTTTCATCATTGGATCTCCAGCCTGACAGGAGGTGGGACTTGGGGCTGCCATCTGTCTGAGTCAGAGGGTCATCGTGCCCATCAGGCTCAAGCTTGGAGCCAACTGAAAAATTCTTCCTGTTTTACAATGGAGGAAAGGAAAAGTGAAACTGAAACAGAAACATTAAAATGGAAAAAACATGAAAATTGAGACTCATTAGTTGTGTAATACTGTACTGTTTAGTGTTTGTTTTGCCATCCTCAGAAGATGGACATGAACCGACTACAGAGCCAGGGCTGCTGCCAGCTGACCTTCCCCGAAGTTGGAGCCTTCGTCTGGGACCTCTTCTTCTAGGAGAAGTCTGGGAAACCAAAGAGGAGCATCAGCCAGTGCTGAAAAAGCTCAAAGTCTTACACAAGCACAGATACTGGCAACAGTATGATATAGTGATATAGCTGCTGAAAAAATCAGTGTAAATCAAATATCCTGTGGTACCAGACCACAGGAATGCCTGGTTTAAAAGCCAACCTAAAACATTTTATAGCCTCTAAAACGTTTGTCTTTAATTTCTCCCTCTTGGAGTATATTTACCTCTACTGTCATGACTTCAGTCACCTCCACCCCTAGTGGACAGTAGTGACCACCATCAACTGCTGAAGGCTCCTCCCTCTCGGTCACTAAGTAGTGTGGTGACTGGTCCCGCTCCTTTTTTTCAGAAGGATTCTGGGTGTTGTGGTTCTGTGGAGGTAAATTGCGAACCAAGGCCAGGCTGTGATAGGCGCCACAGGCCACCTGTGGGAAATAAATAGAGATGGTGTTTCTGGATGCAGGATACACCATATTTTCTATAAATGTGTAAATGTGGCACTGATGATATCAGGAAGAGAAATTACCTGAATTACATGTCTGCCTGCCAAGTGCTCCACCTGTGCCAGAGATTTGAGTAAGACAAATGTGATTATTGAGTTAAAACATACAGTTGTGTTACTTGTACACACACACAAACATGCTAGCAATTCACCATCAAACATAAAACACATTTAGTCTTATTTCCTGTTTCACCACTTGAAAGATGAAGGATTCAATATTTAACCCTGTTGTGTGTTGTTGACATTTGACTGAATTTTGAATGCTGAAATTCACTGAACCTTCTGTGGTCTCCAAACAGGGAAGGTGCTGGTGACCAGGCCAAGCTGGCAGCCACTGCCCCATGCCCACAGCTCGTTCTGGGCCGACAGAGCCAGACTGTGCTCCCGTCCAAAGGCCAGATCCACAACCCGAACCACTGCTGGAGGAACGACATCATTGTCCACCACAGTAACCAGGGATGGCTCTGAAACTGAAGCAGGATATTTCACATAGCTTAGCCAACGTGTATTAACTGACAAATCCATATGCAAATTGACTAAATAAAATAAAGGAAAAGACTAGGAAGGAAGAAAGAAAGAAGGTAAGGTGTTGACCAACCTGTCATGTTTGTGGCTGTGCCTCTCTCAGTCAGCCCACACTGTCCTGCAGTGTTCTCCCCCCACATGTAGACATTCCCCTGCTCGCTCAGCGCTCCACAGTGAAAACCGCCGGCGGCCACATGCACCACCGACTTCCCCAGCAGAGAGGCCTCCAGCACCGGAGCAGACACTGGGATGCTCAGATCCCTCCACAGCAGCTCACCGAATGAATACACCAGACCGCCTGCAAGACGGCAACGACTGAGTAACGGCTAGACAGTTTTTTATATTGAATTCTCTCAAACTGATACATGGACATAAGGTTTCTCACAGGTTCAAAACAAATATCTACTGAGTTAAATTAATTGAACAGTGCTGTTGGCACAGTACAGCCATATTTTACCACAATTGCACTCACCTTGTGTCAGCAGGAGTCCATGGTGTTCTCCCAGGGCGGCCTGCAGGACTGGGATGGACATGAATACTCTCTCTGGACAGAGCTGAGCACAGGGGCCCCCTGACTGCCAGATGTGGAGCAGTCCACGCTCTGGAGGTGTGGGGGCCCCTCCATCTGCAGAGCTGCAGTAACACACACAAACATATTACAATTAAAGCCTGAATGAAGTGTTGAAGTTTAACACCAGTACCAAATTTGGAACCTGGCAATATTCTAATGTTGCGGCTACTTGTGGTTTAGTGACACAAAACATGAGTTGTCTGATTGTTGGATCTCATTCATCCGTCAAAAAATAATTGCTTGTTCAGCACCTGCAGGCCCTGACATGCGGTTATGTTTTGAGGGAGGAGTACAACATCTGCAAATGACTGAACAGCAATAATGCACTGACGTATACAGCATATACTGAAGTAATGTAATGCAGAGGCATAACACTGGACAGGTGTTTTTCTGATGTGGGTCTGATATTGCTGCAGCTAATCATGGAGTTTGAAGCAAGTTAGTGAAGATGACATATCCAAAGAATTATCTTCACTTTTAGTTTAAGGTAAATTTACATATAAAACTGCCAAACATTAAACAACTTTAATTAGCTTGCCACCTGAACTGAACTAACAGTAAGAAAGTTGCTATATACAATAATTAAAACTTAACAGACTGTTGGATTGAGACACATCTGTGGTCAATCTAATCTCACATCTAGTCCAAAACAGATGTAAAGGAAACAGGATTTCAATGGCATCTTGCCTCGGTATTCAACATGTTTCCACTGGTGGTTTCTGTGGTTACAGACACGCCTCAAAGGTGTGTCTGCTTGTTTTATATCGCGGAGGGAACTTTAACCTGATTGCAAATCAACCCATGGCGACAACTGTGGGGACAAAATTGAGTTCCCTGCGGGTCCAGGCTGCTTTTTGAGGATTAAAACTTCATTTTAGAGTTAGAGTTGGATTTACAAGACTGCAGCTGCAGTATATATATGTGTGAGTGTTTGTGTGTGCGCGTGTGTGTGTGTGTGTTTACCTCTTCTCTTTCGTTTCCATCACTTCAGGCTCTCCATTCCAAAGGACAGTGAAGGCATCTTTATTAACATTTCTACAAAGCTCTTGTCTTGTTTTCACGCCCAACAATAAATCAGTTTGCAGGACTCAAGAGAATCCTATGTCCTGTTTTGACTCCTCTTTGGTTCATCTGGCTGCAGGCGCTTGATCTTTGTGAAACACCTGTTTGTCACAAAAAGCAAATAAAAAGTTTACAGTTTTTTACCCAACTGGCAAGTGCAATAGAATCAGAAGAGTGTCCTTCATTTTGTCTCAATTTACCATATCATACATATGCATGACATTCATATTGGAAACATGTGCTTATTGTGATTTTATCTTCCTAGTTTGACAAAATAATCTTAACTCATCCTCAAAAATAGCCTTTCTGAGGTTTTCAACTGTATCTTACAGTCTTCATCACTTCTCTCACAAAACTCAAAAAAGACTAATTCCCAGTTCAACAATGAACTTTTACACTTTTTAATTTCAGTCATATTCCCCAACCCGACAGGCTGATCTTGTTTCTAATGTTTCCACTGGGAGCAGGAGAGGTTTCTTACAATCTTTACTGGATTCTCACAACTCAATATCCAAAAAAACTATTTGAGAGTTACTCCACACTCCTTACATACTTTTAGTGGTGTATTTATGGTGTGAAAATATTATTACAAGTAAAAGTTCTTACTACTTACTTAACTACAAAGGTAAAGGTAAAGTAAAGGTATAGTATCAACATCAAAATATACTTATGATACCAAAAGTAAAAGTCCTCATTATGCACAATGGCCCATTTCTGAGTCATACATATGACTGTATTATAATTAGTAATGTATTAATGTAAACATCACTTTAATGCTGCAGCTGGTAAACATGGGGCTTTTTTTTTTTTATCACTTTACATACTTTTGGTTATTTCAACCTATAGCAATAATGTATATCATAATATTTTAGTTGAGTTATGTTTAGTCATAATAATCTAAAGCTACAGAGTATCTTGCAACTAAAGCTATCAAATAAATATTTGTCTCCATAATGTTGTGGAGTTGAAGTATAAAGTTTAATAAATTGAAAGTACGCAAGTAAAGTACAAGTACAGTACTGAAGTGAATGTACCTAATTACATTCTGTGCTTTAATAAAACGCTTAGCAATCATTATTAGCTTGTTTCTGAGGCACATAATCACTTTAGCGTTAAAGCCATTTATGTAAATAGAAACCAGAGATTAGTTTATAACACTAAACAGCAAACGTCTGACAAGTGCAACTAGAGACAATTGTCTTACCATGAACACAATTTCGTATAGAGTCATTTAAATCTCGCTGAAGTAAAGCATGAAGCTGATGGTTTTATGGATACAAATGAGGTTAAATCGTTTTAACTTAAGTTAGCAAACAATGCTAACGCGCTAAACTGAAGCTAACTCAACCAAACTTACCAGCTGCCGGTTTGAACTCTGCAGGACGTCGCGGGGATTTTTGATGAAGTGACCGTGAACGTGTCCGGATGACTGTGTGTGACTGTCAGTGCGGAAACTCTGAGCTAAGAGACGTTTTATATTGAAATCAGTGCAGAGAAAGCAGAAGTTGTCTCTGACATTTCTGTGTTGATCTTATGGAGCAGCTCGGGACAACGGCCGCGCAGGGACAAACAGAGCGGATGCGCCAAACCTGTTGCTGCTGCTGCGGTCAAAGAGGCGATAGTAAAATTAAAGAGGGTCACTCTGTCTGTGTTTCCAGAGCTGGAGTCTGAAAATACAGCGACGTATGTTTACCTCATGTTCTTCATTTATACATGGAGCTGCAAGCATTTAATGTTATTGGAAGAAGTACTTAGAAGTAAATAGCAATACTACAGTGTAGAAATACTCTGTTACAAACAAAAGTATTCTATTCAAAATAAACGAATAAAAAACAAACAAATAAACAATAATTATTATTGCAATTATGATAATGACAACAACAACAATGGTAATGATAATAATAGAAATAATAATAAAGGAACGCATTAGTATAAGAAGAACATGTACATGTACAATGTGTACATCACTTTACTGTTGCAGCTAAAGGTGGAGCTAATTCAATTTACTTTAAATATTGCTGACTATTCTAATGTATGATCATAAATCCCATTTTATTTTGTTGATAATACTAATTTGAACTGGTAAAGTACATAGTAACTAAAGTGATCAAGTAATTGTAGTGAAGTAAAAAAAAAAAAAAAGTACAATATTTCCTTCTGAAATGCAGAAGAGTGATAAAATGGAATTATTGAACTAAAGTACAAGTACCATAAAAACTGTAGTTAGGTTATGTACCTTAATGTACCTTATTACTTTTAATCACTGATGTTAATTTATATTTGGGCTTCCTCCATCTGCTGTTTTTCATATGATATTAAAAGTCAAAACTATTTCTAATGTGCTAAAAATATACCAATACTATAATACTTCTTTCAGAATGGACGTCCTAAAACTAAACACTCTAAATGTAGGTTTGATTATAAGCCTCCATGAAGGCTGTTTTAATATAGGAAAACTCTGCAGTATGCACAGTATTTGTGTGAATGTATGTGAGTGCAGGCTGCCCTCTGCTGTGTGCTGAACATAGGGGGAAACTCAAGTACTGTGTTTAAGGACACTTTTTGGTACCTGCACATTACTTGAATATACTTCTACTCCACTACATTTCAGGAGGAAATATTTATTTTCACATTTTTTAACTATGGCTGTAGTTACTGCTAAATTAAGCAGAAAACCTTAGAGAAAACAAAAGTCATAGGCTTGTGAAGTATTTTTTTTCAAGATGAAGCCAGTAGTTCCCAACTTTTTTGGCCTGCGACCTTATAAAAGTGACAGGGGACATTTTATTGCAGAATGAGTACTTTTACTTTCATACTCAAATCATATTTTGCTAATAATTCTTTACTTAAGTTTTAAAGATTTTTAAATGCAGGACTTGTTTGAGGATGTTTTCATTCATGTATGGATCTTTTACTTCACCAATGTAAATATTTTTTCCACCTCTGGCGTTGGAACAGCAGAGGTCTCTCTCCTCTGTCTGAGCCCTGTTCAGCCTCAGATTGACTCTGAGATGTTGAGCACCACAACCTAACAGAGGTATGAATACACTACAAGACAGAGACGCAAACACTGACCAGGGTTTGAAATCTGGTCTGTACAAATGAACCCTGTGAACCACGTTACTGAACAGACACAACACAAAGATAAAATGCAGAGAATGCATTATGGATGCATTAATAAACCTTAAATACAAAACCTTAAGTTGGGGTCATGACATGGGAGAAAGTTGTATTAATCCAGTCATTTGTATTTTCATCCTCACTATATTTCACATGGGCAAACATGTCACATTGCACATTGAACCCTCCCTCCGGCTCAGTGATGCCACCGGGGCCCATTCACCTGGTGAACACAATTCCTTCTCTGCCCTGCAGTCGCCCCAAGCAAGAGACAGCTGCAAACAACTGGATGGATACTGGGCCTGTTGAGCAGATCACATGGACTCGCTGAAATCCTTCCCAGATGTGTGCAGTCTGTCTGTGAAGCTGAACACGCCTCTACCTGCCTCGGCGGCCTGCGAAAGGCTTTTTTGCATTGCAGAAGTTGTCTTCAGCCCAAATTCTCCCAATTTCAAAAACCAACTCCTTTTGATGATGCATTTTTTTTTCAGTTTGAAGTAATGACTCATTCTTACTGCAGGGGAGAAAGGGAGGAAGGAAGAAGGGCGGGATAGATGGAAAAATGAAGGCTCCATTTTTGAGGTGGTGTGCATGCTTAAAAAAATAAACTTCATAATTTTTTAAAATACTGACCACTTGGATTTTTGTTAGCAGTATTTATTTGAGCATGTTGTTTAAATACTTATGTACATTTAATATCAGAACATTACAGTACAGTAAACATCAGATACTAGACTTTTACTCAAGTACTATTCAAATAGATGACTTTAACTTCTACTTCAAAGTGATTTTCTGGTAAGATGTCTGCACTTTTCCCCAAGTGTAGCACCCCTTCCCTGTCTTTACCCTTTCCTTCACCCATGTTCGTGATCAGCTCTTGTTTGCCGTTTTAGTGTTTTCTATATAAAAGTGTCCAGCAGGTTTTGGCTCTGAGTTTTACTGCCTGCAGTAAAACGGGGGAAAAAATGAAAAAGGGAACAAGGGTGGAGAATCCAGAGAAAGAGAGTCTAATATTGTTGCCTTCTTGGAGCCGAACATGAGACGTCAAAAGGTCAATGCTGCTGCTGGCAGGAGCCTCTGGGGTCTTACGTGCAGCATGTGCTCCTTTTCTTTCTAATCTAATATTCACTTTTCAGCAGACAAACATCTCAGTGTTGCGAAGTTCAGCTCTGCCATCTTTAGAGATACACTGTTAATATCACTGTTCTATTTTCAAACCACCAACCTCAAATTGCTGTTAACCAGCCCCTGTTCAAAAAAATCTAAAACTTATGTGTGTTTCTCTGGAGGCTGCAGGAAACAACAAAAGGTGTTTTGGACTCAGACAGAGGCGTTTGGACTCAAGAGTCTCATTCATGAGTTTTGGTCAAGAAACAGAAAAATAAGCAATAATCAAACATGGACGCCAAAGTCATGATGTGAACTTGGAAGCTTCTTAGATTAGAAAGCTTTCTGTTGCAGATCATGCTCACATAACAGAAATCAGACCTCTCACCACAACTTGAACCCTTTCCATCAGCAAACTTGGTTTTTGCTTTCAGCTGTATAACTGTGCAACAATAATCTAACTGTGTCACAGTCGGCATTTAAAAAAAAAAGTTTGAAGTCTTAATACTTATTTTTAAACTGTATTTAAAAGAGAGGAAAGCACAGCTAATGAGGAGACAGAGAATATATGTAGCAGGGCTTGAATAAGGGCTAAAAGTACCATACATAGAAATTGTAGTAAATAATTTTAAATATGGAAAAAACTGGTGACATCCCTTAAATAAAGACCGGCTGCAACAAACAAGCTTTTGATTACAAGCTGCACTTGCAAACATAATGTTGCTTGCAATTCATGCAAAATCAGACATCAAAATACTGAGATTATTTCAAAATAAATAAACACTGCTCCCACACATACACACACACACACACATACGCACACACACAAACACTGCAACCCCATATCGTGACCTGAGCAGCAACTTTTCTCCCGTCCAAACCCCCATAAACTTCTACTGCTGCTGGAAACAACACGACCCGGATTTACAAGACTGCAGATGCAGTATATGTGTGTGTGTGTGTGTGTGTGGGTAAAAGCATACAGGGTTGCAGCCAGGCCACAGAGACACAGCCAGTCTGAGAGAGTGGTTTGATTGACCACAATGTCGTGAGGAGCAGAGGAGGAGGTAACACAGAGCACTATATAACGTCGCCTCAGAGCTCATAACGCATGCAGCTGCACCATCCATATCTGTAATATAGAGTCACTCCAAATGCTATTGATGTTTGTTTCTGCAAATCCGGGTGTTACATTCAATGACAACGTTTCGGCACATTCATAGTTTCTCATAATTGTGACTTAGCATCTTGTATTGATAAAGACTTTGAGCTCGTGAGATCTTGTGGTTTACTTTGAAAAATAAATTCCTGTTAATAATATTAATGATCTTTGGCTTCCTGAGAGTTGTTGAATTACTAAATAATCAACTGCAGACACAAAGATGAGCCATAATTGTAATTCATGAGCATCTCTTATTTTATCTACCCACCTTTTTTTAAAATCAAGTCTTGACTTTATTCCTACTTTTCTAGAGGAAACAGTCCATCAGCATTCAGGATGAAAAACAGCTCAGATCATTTCCAGTCCAATGGGGAGATCACAAAAACATGTTTTATCACTGGTTTACTGGTGGTTTCTCAACAGGTGAATCTTACACCGTTAGCTTGTGGAAGATCTAACGTAATGTTCTTGGTATTTGATAAACACCAGTCAGCTTTGCATTACTGCTTTTATCAGTTTATCCCTTTTTTTATTCACATGTAGTCTGATGCCAAAAGAAGAAAAATTTCACTTTGTCTCAGAGACAACAAGGGAGGGGTTTAATTTTAACTATCTGGCACTGGAAATACTGTGTGTGTGTGTGTGTGTGTGTGTGTGTGTGTGCGTGTGTGTGTGTGTGTGTGTGTGTGTGTGCGTATAGGCAGCGTATTTAAAGAACATTGAAAACACATGTCTGGAGCCTGATAAAAACATTTTAGGCACAGGGTAATTTGGCACAATCTTTACACACTCACAAGCACACAAGCACGCTCCCTTGGATGGAGGAAGTTTGACCTTCTGGGAAACAACCAGTGGAGGGTAGAGGACTGAAAATCTTTGTTCAAGTAAAAGCAAAAAGGCACGAGTCCAAGTCAAGTTTCATATCTTGGTCAAGAGTCTGAGTCAAATCTCAAGTCTCTTTTTGGAATAATAAGTGTTAATTCCCCTGTGCATCACATTAGAAATGGCCAGTGTGCGTCATAGGTAGTTCCAGGAATACATTTGTTTTGAATGTTGATTATCTCTATTTAGCCTCTATTTTTTCTGTTTAATACAATTAGAATTTCTTTGTTCTGTATAGACCGAATACGCCATAAGTATGCCATTCCTGAAAAGTGGAAGTATTTCTGCTGGCTTGTTACTAGATTTGAGTTACACTAGTAGAACAACAACCAAATCCTAAATTGAAAAGGTATTGATTTTCTTATATTTCGCATTTTCCCAGCTCATTCATATCTAGTGGAAAATCAATTGGAAGTTTCTGTGAATGACCTGAGAGATCAGTTAAAGCTCTCAAAATGTACGGTGGATAACAGACTAGTTGTAATGACGTTGTAAATGGCAAATGTAGTGATGTTAGAAGTAGATGAATAGCTCAAAAAACTTCAGAAAAAAGTACAGTTTTAAAATTTAAAGTTACTATTCCTTAAAAACTACTTTTATAAGCGAGGTGACTTATGTTCATTTATTTATTCATTCTAGATGCAAAAAATAAAAAATAAACTGGAAAGAGTTTCGGACAGTTTTGGATGTATTCAAGCTTCATATTACTTTCATTAAAACAGTACAAGCACTCTTTCATAATTTTTCCATGTCCTACTTTTCAGTCTGTTTTTTTTTCTTTTTTTAACAAGCAGCAGCTTTGAGACACGTTAATCACATTGTGGCACTCAAAGTGATCACAGAGAGTCTGAGGCGATAGAAATTTACCTTCTTGGTCCACAACACCCCATGAATGCATGTTATTGATACGTCATTGATTTGGCATTGTTCTGCCTCGTTCACACTGCGATGCAAGACTGGTGTTTTGAGATGTATCTACTCCAGAGAGCGTATTGGGAAAAAAAGCTTAGTTTTTTTGTAGGTGTGAAAAACACTGGCTTAGTGCGGACATGACAGAAGAAGAGGGTCATAAAAGGAGACAGCGGTGACCATCTGGCTCAGGTCAAACTCCCACCGAGAGTGATGATCACAGTAATGTGTGTGTATGTGTGTGTGTGTGCATGTGTGTGTGTGTGTCCCCTGCAGTGAAAGGTGATGACCACAGCTGTGTGTTTGACCTCGAAACCGCAGGAGGCCTCCCCCCCTTCTTAATCCTCTTCCTTCCCCATGTTCCCCTTTTTCCTTCCTCTGCTCCTTTTCTTCATCTTTCTCTCCCTCCTCTGCTCTTTCCTCCTTCTTCCAATCAATCCATCAATTCTCAGTTAAAAACACACCTTCAGAAGATGAAATGTTTACTGTATTTAAGCCACACAAGCAAAGAAAGCTGTGTGTAAAGCTTAGGGGGGAGGCCATTGTGGCTTCACCTCCTCCATTACTTTGCATCAATTAGCACATCATCTCCAAGACTGGGGTGTGTGTGTGTGTGTGTGTGAGAGAGAGAGAGAGCTGTGGGGGAGGGTAAGTAGAGGACTATTGTGTGGAGGCAAGAAAATAAGATTTACCATGTTGCTTAACTCAGTCTGTTAAACCTGGTTTATCTTAGGGGTCACGTGCAGCATCAGTATTGTTCCAGTGGTCATTTTTCTAAACTACTAGTGTATTTTGTGTGGGTTTTGTTTTTTTGTCTGTTTTAACTGACATGATCAACAGGCTTTCACAATAGCAATTACACCACAGGCGCCAACCATGAACTCTCATTACCATTACAGCTCATTGCAGAACACAGAAAAAGTACTTTAAACCCCCCTTTTCAAAGTATCCTTCAGGCTAATGCTCAGCAGTGGTGGAATGCACTGCTTTAAGTACAAGTTGAGGTATTTGTCTTTTCTTTTAGTTTTAGTTTTCTTTCAGTTCTCAGTTACTACAGAATTTAAGATGTTTGCACACAAAGCTTATAAAGAAACATCTAAAAAAAATATCATGCTTTGTAATAAATTAAACTACTCAACACTTCATACAAGTACAGTTAAAATGATTAGTTGGTTAATCAATTCACAGATTAACAGAAAATTAATTGGCAACTAAAATGATAGTTGTTAAAGTCATATTTTTATGCAAAAACATTTCATAGTTCCAACTGATGAAACAAACATTTTAAAGGTGCCACTTTGGATTCTGGGTAATCATCACAGCATTTATCACTATTTTTAGGTTGTTTTTTTCTTTACAAACAGTTGATTACTGGAGAAAACAATCAGCAGATTAATCCAGAAAGAAAATAATCATTAGTAAAATATGTAAAATGTTGTAAAATGTAAAATACTTCAAAATGAACTCCACATCGACCGACTACAACAGTGAAATCCCACTTTTACATTCATGCTTGAGAAATAATGATACTTTTGCTTTTAATACTTAAAGTGTGTTTTCCTGTTAATACTTACATTGTTCTATTAACTAACACACTAACATGATGTAACATTTTCAATACATGGACTTCACTTGAGTATTTTGTTGTGTTAGCAGTTTGACTTCAGTAAAGGATCTGAATATTTCCTCGACCCCCGATGCTCAGTCTCTGCAGCACACACAGCCACACAGCAAAGCCTTGCTTGATCTGGCATCGACTCTCTTGTTCCAACAGCTTTATTTCAAGTTTACAGCCATGACACAACTCTGCTAACTCTGGCCGGGGCTCTGACGCAGTAACACTATCCTCACACGAGCTCTCAGCGGAGGAAGGAGTCATACTTTAATAGTTCATAACTTGAGATGTAGGATTCTTCCACCTCCCTCGAGAGTTCAGCTCTATTATTCTAACTGTAGTTTACATTCCACAACAAGCAGAGAAAGCTGACGCCATGGAAGAACTGTATGATATTATCAAAGGTTTGGAGGATGCCCATGCTGAGGAAGCCTTCAGTTTCAGCAGGGCCAACATTAAAAAAAAGCTTCTGCCAAAGTATCACCAGCATGTTCACATACCTACAAGAGGTGAATGCACGTTGGACCACAGCTGTACAAACTTCCCCCACCCGGCCTTTTGGGAAAGCAGATCATATCTCCATTCTCCTTCTCCAAGCACACAAACAAAGACTCAGACAGGACGAACCAGTTCTGCAGAGCTGTCCAGTATTGAGTGACCACACAGTTGTCACTCTCCACAACTGTTTGACACGACAGACTGACAGATGTTTATGAGCTCATCACAAAGTGCATTGATGACACTGTACTAAAATAAATGTGCGGTCACTCTCTTGCATGAATCAATGTATTAATGGTTCAGTCCACTTTAATCTAGTGGAGTGCCTTCAGTTCTGGACCTGGGACTTGACACCTCCCTCTGCAGCTGGGTCTTTCACCTCCTGATGAAAAGGCCTCAGGTGATGAGAATTAGCAGCCCCACCTCCATCTCAATGACTCCAAGAACTGGCATCCACCACGGCTGCTTGTTACCTGTAAATTCACAGCTACGCCATAATGCTCTGCTCATGCATTAATAGCAAATTTACGAATGACACAGCCTCAGCACTAATAGCGATGAGTCGGCATACAGGCCGAAAGTCAAAGTCCAAGTGGGTTAGTGTTACGACAACAATCTTTATCTCAACATAAGCAAAAAAAAAAGTGTTGATAGCGGACTACAGGAAGCTGCAGGAGGTGACCACGTCCCTGCTGTTTCATGTTGTTTGGTGTGCATGTTTCTGGTTGACCTCTTCTGAAATGGTGGTGCCACCCACTTTTTAGGAGACTGAAGAGGTTTGCTGTGTATCTGACTATCCTCCTTATCTTTGACAGACACACCACTGACAGTATTCTGACCTGTTGCTTATCTGGTTTGGCAGCTCTCAGTCACCACTGCAAGTCTGGCAGCCAGTATAAGGGCACGAACCTGCAGACACCAGTTCTTAACCCTC
The DNA here is from genome assembly GCA_037975185.1 of Centropyge bicolor. NCBI lineage: Eukaryota > Metazoa > Chordata > Actinopteri > Pomacanthidae > Centropyge > Centropyge bicolor. Next base: position 5,039,501 of record JBBMOC010000003.1, on the reverse strand, counting down.
CATAACATTTAAGACCTGACCTGACCTGACATAATCCTGATGTGACACACCTGATGTGCATTTTTTCTTTGCTGCTCCTACTTATTCACCACATGCCATCATGTCAAAATACCATGTGAATCAATGGTAATATAAAATCTTCTATTGATGTCATGTACAATTATTTTTCTGTGTAATATTTTAGAATTTTACTCCTCAATGCAGTTCTAATACTTGTACATGTGTATTCATGGTTCTGTTTAGTAATTAATTCTCGTCTTTACTGTACATTTAACCATCTTAAATTTTCATTCTCAGCTATAGGAAGACATAGGAAGACACTGTGGTCCAGACTGAATTGTCTCAACACCCATCAGATTATCATAAGAATTGCCATGAAACTTTTCACAGACATTCATGCTGTCCAGAGGATAAATCCTAATGACTGTGGTCATCTTTTGACTTTTCTTTTAGCAGCAGCATGAGGTTGACATTTGTGGTTTTGATTGAAATGTCTCCACAACTGTTGATGGATTGCATGAAAGTTGCCGCACAAACCCCCTCGGGATGAGTTGTAATTCCTTTGGTGATCCGCTTTCTGACTTTACACCTATCATCAGGTCAAAATTGTCAAAAACATATTGCTCAATTTTTTCATTTATGTTGATATACCTGCAAAACTAATAACATTCCCTTAAGCCATAATTGTACTACTTTGTGTTTATAGCTAATTAGAAAATGCTAACATGATAGCATGTTGGCATCATACTTAAAGGCCTCATTGACTGTAGACTCTTGTTATGATCTTCCATACTGTTGTGTAAATTGACCAGGCCATTATTAGCGTATCAGAAATACATCAATATTGCTTTATATGTTCATAGAACATACAGACAGAAGTTAGAGGTAAAAAGGAAAGGAAATGAATCCCCCCCAAAAAGTTCTTAATAGTAACTGATATAAATCTGAAAATCTGCACTTTCAACCCCACAGAGATTGTTTTGATTCAGATGAAATGTTCTGGAGAACAGAGCCTGTACAATGAAAAACACTGTCTCTGTCTTCATACTTTCTCCCTGCGTCTATGTGGGTGTTCCCAGACATTAGTTTGCAGCACTAGTGAGGTGATCAGTTAAAGCTGTGCTGTCCACTGATGTGTGTCAGGAGCATAAATACAACAAGACTGACCTACGCCCACAGCATGCTGACTTTGGCTGAATTTCATTAATCCTATTCCAGCCAACATTTTGTAATTTACTGCATGGATTTTTTTTCTGGCCGCACACTCTCGCATGGCGTTTTTGTCCAAGTAGATAAGATGTCAGTCAGAGAGCTTCCTGCTGCCTGTGGACCGAACACACACTCTGTTGGTCCAAATAAATCGTCCTTTCATCATTGTGTGTGTGTGCATGTGTGTATGAGTAGTCCAGTACTGTAGACTCTCTGTGCAGCACTGACAGACACAAACCAGCTGCCTGCATTCCTGCCTCTCTCTCTCTCTCTCTCTCTCTCTCTCTCTCTGTCTGTCTCTCTCGCTCTGCTGACTTCTTAAGGTCGATCTCCCCTCCCCCCTTTTCAGATGAGTGTCCCACACATACTTCTATAATGCTATATATATACCAACCCATAGCTCTCTCACACATGCCTGTACATATACTTCTATACTTATGGGGACCCTCAATGACATAATGCATCCCCCAAACCCTTAACCTAACCTTAACCATCACAACTAAATGCTTATCACCAAAACTAACCTAAACCTAATTCTGGCCTAAACCTTAAAACCAAGTCTGAACCCTCAAACTGCCCTTTGAAAGACTATACCAAAGTTAGGACAAGCCAAAATGTCCATACTTTCCAAAGGTGTCCTCACTCCCTAGGTCTAAAACATAAATTCTCAGTCCACACAAGGAAACCAGGCAGGAGACAGCTGAATGAAGAGACTATACTTTTTTTTATGTTGCACCTTTTACAGCTGCCATATTTAACACCCATCACTCATCCTGATGTGTTTCCATGCATCCACAGTCTGAAGTGAGTGACGTCCCATAATCCTCCTCAGATGCCTTTTCCCACTACACTTCAGCACGTTATCTTCAGTTCTCTGGTCTATTTCTGCAAATTGATATGAGGAACATGTTAACAGTTGCCTGTTATCGCATAAGCAACATTTTTTCACTCATGCTGTTATAATTTGTCATGAAAGGAAAAAGGACATCAGCAAACATTTATTGTTAAATTTTTCACTGGTAAAATTAACACTGATCCACTACTATTTATATGTTTGCTGACTTTTTGCTGAAGTATCTAATGCAGATTTTTCCTTTTAATCCACACAAGAAAAACACAGTTCACCTATAATGAATACAGACATAATGATTATTGTGATGAATCCTTTCATGATCACCAGGACACCGACTCACAAGTCTCATGTTATTATGTTGATTTTTAACAGGTGTGTGTATGCTTCAGTAGTCATGTTAAATCTATGTCATCAATGGATGGAGAGATAAATGATGATGATATTTGACTGTTGTCTCGTGCAAATATGTTTACTTGAAACCACAAAATTCTACAAACCAGATCCAGAATGTGGTCTCTACATTTTAACCAAACCACAAAATGTCCAAACATAAAGATCACAAATTTATGTAACTTACATAATAAACACACACACACTTATGATCACACATGGGTTAAAGCATGAAAATAAACTGACGTGATGTATTGAACTTTTTAAGTCCACTCCTCAAAAGCACTTAATGCTGGTTAGACCAACTTGGTCAGCCAACATGTCCTGTAAGACGTCCTCAAATTTGAAAACCTCCTCAGACCAAACAAAAAGGCTTGTGTTTTTCCACCTCTACGACTCCACATCTAAATAGTTGTTCAGTATTGGGTTTCACACGGTAGTTCGAATACTTTGCATGGCGGTCACACTTCTGGCGATGCTTGAACTGAGCAAGCACGATCCAAACCATCAAAATCCTTTCTGTTTTGTTTATTTCACCTTGGTCTACTGTAAATCTCGTTGTTGTTTGTGTAACACTTTTTTTCCTCTCCAGCAGATGTCCAACTGCAGCAGACCGCAGTCCAAACAGTGACTGACTGTCTGGAAACCTGCTGGACTGCCCACATCTGCCCGACCACTGCAGACACTATCTACATAAATACACACACACAAACAAACAGCTACAGTTAAACATGATGAAGTGCGTCCATTTGACCTGGTGTGGCTACTAACTGCTGCGTTTTACACCACAGGGAGAACGGAGGAGCGTGTGCGCAAGTGAGAGAGATCAAAGTAGCTTCAAGCCCATTTCAAACGCCACCATCTTGCTCCGTTATTAACTGTAAATTTGAACAGCGTATGTGTTTACACGCTTGTGCCTGTGTGCATATACTGATGGACGACTATGGTCAGCCTGGTTTATAAGGTTCAACCATAAAACTCAAGCAAACAATCCACTTGGCATTCTCATATTATCATCATTGTCCTTAAAAATTAGTGGTCACCATTTAGCGGTCTGCAGTCTTCAACCAACCAAATCAATGTTATTTCTCCAGCTAAACATTGCTGCATTTTCATAACTCTATTGTAGCTAAAACAAAATACAAAATGTAACTAAATCCCAAATTTACATGGGTCTTATTCACTGACCTCCAACTGAACCGTCACCTGCAATTTTCATGTGTTCATTAGTCTGGAACCTCTGAGTTCATTTTCGATTTCCAAGGGTGGTTTTCATCAGGCGCAGACCAAAATGCCTGTGGATGTAATCGGAAAGACCTGCAACCAATCACAGCAATGAAATATGCGACATAGTTAGTTAACATGATCACAGAACATGGACAGGTCAATGCAGGGAGGAAATGTAAGATTGTTAGCTTTCATTGAATCAAAGTTTGGGGAAGCAAACTGGCTACTAACTTTAATACAATGAGCACCATGAATTGTGGTTTTTATTGGCATTAATAATGTCATAATGTCAGTCACTTGTCAAAGTGAAACACCAACAGTGCAGTAGAGCTCTTGCCTGTCAGAACAAACTTTAAAAGATTTGTTATCTAATATGAGTGAAGATCAGGAAACCAGGTTGCTTATGAATTTCTCGTCTCAAATTTGTTCAAAAACGTATTTTACCTAGCCTACTTCATACAACAGAGCCATACTACTCACGCTCAAACCTCATGTTAGATAAACAGTTGTGATTGGTCTGGTCTGGGCCAGGTTGGCTGGAAATCTGTCTAAATGGGAGGGGGTCCAGACGGCAGAGCAAATAAAACACAAGGTCGCAGGTTCGTCTGGTTTCCTGGCTCTGTATACATAGGTGGGGTTAGCTGATAGCATGATATTGTTTCAGCAGAACTGTACTGTAATGAGATATGATTTTTATCATGTTATTGTCCAGCAAATTAATGTCTGAGCATTTTATCAATTTCATCTTTCTCACAAACATTTCTGCAAGATGAATGAAATGCTTTTATCTTATCTCATCTTAATGAAAAACTTACTAACAATCTTTATGTATTTCTCTTCAAAGGAGTGAGGATGGAAAATGAGCCTACAGATGTACAGGTTAAAGAAAAAAAAGCATAAAGGCCTGGCTCTGCACTCTGATCATCGTTATATGTTCTGGCCTGAATCATGCTCGAGTTATAAAATACAGAATGCAGAAAATGTAGGAATGTAGCAAAAAAGTTGAAATACATTTCTCAACCAATGCTTTGAAGGTCACCAAGGTAATTTATTGTGATCCTTCATTGGTTCACTGGACTATTCATCAGAGCCCTGACAGCCCCTAAAAACCCACCCATTCATTCACATATTAACCTTTGCTGCCTCCCTCCACAGTGCCTAACGTGACTGGTTCTGACACTCAGATGGTGATTTGTCCAATACTCTCCTGGGAAATCAGTGCACTAACTACATCAATAGCCTTAATACCAGGAGTGCTTAATTATTACACAGCTGTCCATCAGCTGTGCATACAGAGACTCAACACAACCACTGAAATCAATCCTCTAATCAGAAGCAGCGGTCAGTAAGTTCGACTCATCCTTCAGATTGATAATTGAGCTTTCTGAGGCTGCCAGCTGCAGTCTTCGTGAGTGTGTGTGTGTGAACCAATTATGTCCAAATTGGGGATATACACTAGACTCAAGACCAGTTGATTTGGGACAGCAGTGCAATTGGAGACAAAGTGATGTCCTCAATTTGGAAAACTGTGATTTTTTTTTAGGTCAACAGTTAAGGTTATTGTTAGGGTAAGGTTAGGTTAAGGTCAGGCAGTCCTTTAGGTTAGTTTCCAGGAAATGAATGTAAGTCTATGTAAATTCCCCAACAACGACATAAGTAAAGACTGTATGTGTGTGTGTGTGTGTGTGCCATTCACCTCATGCATTCAGATAATCATCATGTTTTTCCTTAGTATACTTTAACAGAGGTCACAGATTTCATGTTTCTCTGAGCAACTCCAAACCACGATGAAGTCAGTTTATTTACAGGCAAGAAGCCTGCTTCTTATTTGATTGTACGCAGTGGAAACAGACTGGAAAGATGGAGGATAACATGCAACAAATGTCCCCAGCTGGATTCAAACAGCAGACGTCAGCAGATGTCCTGGGTGTCCAAGATGCATAACACCAAAAGTGTAGGCACCCAAGGCAGATTTTCAATTATCAGAAATCCATTTAATGAGCCCAACGCTTATCCCAGAATGCTTTGGTCTACACCCACATCTAACAACTTTTATGTATTTAGACACACAACCATTCACACATGCAAAATAAACTTGCCTATGATAGGCAAAGTGGCATACTATATATACCACATTTCTATTCCCAAGAGGTAATTCAAATTGCCACAGACACTAAAAATTCTAATGTAAATTATTGTAAAATAATCTAAAGTAAATGATCAAAATAAGAAGAGATATAAATGAGAGAAATTTCAACAAATGCAAGATGGATAATGGAGAGAAAGCCAAATGCTCCAATACATGAAGGTCTTTACATGGTTTTAAAGGTAGTTAAGGCAGGTTTAATCAATATTTTTTTCATCGTTTTTATCATCATTTTAGCATCATTTTTGGCCACAGCAGGCAGCTGTTTTTATTTGAAAAGCTTCAAAAACCCAGTGTACACTACCTGCTCAGCACCAAACAGACAACAGATACAGTTTGTAACTAGCTGGTGAACATATTGGAGCATTTGGCAGCTAAAGAACCAAATATTTCTCTCAGGAGTTGGAAGAGACCAAAGGCAGAAGTGAATGAGAGTGAATGTTGGACTACATGACTCCAAATGAATGATAATGTTGCTGCATAACTGCTGGATGTGTAACTATGCAAATGTTTGTTAACAAGTTTCAACTTCAACAACTTTGAGTTGATAATATGTCAATGTTGTGTTCATAGCTTGTTTAAGCTGCTCCCAAAAAAATCAATCAGTTATAGTAAGTCTGATGTTGCTGCAAGTCTTTAATCTTCTCTGGGTTTGTTCCAGCTATGTGGAGTGCAAATACCAAACACAGCTTCTCTATGTCGAGTTTGGACTCTGGGAATGGTTAACAGAGGTTCATATGGAAACAGACAGTCAGATATGTATTTGGTCCCAAAACCTTTTAGGGGATATAAACAGTGCCAAGTTTACACTAGTGCAAAGACTGGAGAACTGTTGCGATCTGTTCAGTTTTCTTTTTGTCTTTGTTATGATCATAGCAGCAGAATGATGAACGAGCTGAAGCTGAGTTTTTCGGGGAGAAAACTATTGTCTAGAAAAAGCATAGAAAAGTAATGTGTGGATATGAAAAGGGTGATCCTTGATACTTAGTGAGCAGATTTGATGACCTGATGCGGATACTAAAATTAATGAATATCACACTCATTTTTCAGTCAAGGATGTAGTTACTAATTAAATTTGTTGAATATACTTGTAAGGGAAATCTTTATGGGACTGTACTGGGAACTAAGTAATAGGGTTTTGCATAATTTGACCTAATGGAAGCATGTAACTGAAACAGACTGAAGAACTGATCTGAACTTTGAGCCTTTGGGAATTGATTTTGTTTGGAAATTTGTTGTGGGACTAAAAAAGGAATATTTCAGTCGCTTAGTTGCTGAATGAGACAAAGTAGTCCCTGTCCTGAAAGACCCAGTCTTAGTCCAACCCACTTTCCCAGTCTTTCTACAAGTATTATGGTCAACTGTTCCACAGGCAGCGCAAAGAGTGTTTCGGGCTCAGACTAACAGTTTGCAGTGAGAAATCCAGATTAGCCTACTGGCCTATTTCAATGAAACATGTCTGACTGGGAACTACTGACTTTTCCTTTTGGTTCAGCTTCTCTTCCTGCTCTCTTCTCTTTCTCCCCCTGCCCTCTTCGACCTTCTCTCTTCTTCCTGTCCCTTCCCCCAACCCAACCTACCCCCACCCTCTTTTATCCCACTCGGGGTAGAAACACACCAAATGCAGGCAAGGCCGTCAGGAACCTCCCACACTTGGTCGCCTGTGGGCAGATTGATCACGCTGTCACTCCAAATTACTGCTGCTTTGCCTGCTTATTCCCACCATAGCGCAGATCAGTTCATGAGCTGCGTGTGATTGTTTGCAATGAAAGCCTTTAAGCAGTAAACAGCAACAGGTACTTGCGGTGCTCGCTGTGGTCGAGTAGTTAAGATGCTGGAATCCATTTGGGGTTTTTTCATGGTTTGCTCACTGTGCTGCAACGTGTTTACATGTCCTCCACACAGTGAGTGACTGTGTAGAGTCTGTGAGGAGATGGAGAGAGCTCCACTTCACAGCTTAAAACTGAACAGACTGAAACACCATTTTCAGAGACCACCACGTGTCCTACAGCGTGTGATTGCTTACGCAGATACTAAAGCATGATTAATAGGAATAATGTGCTTTATCCTGTTGTTAAATTACAACACAGATTTGGTCAGTTCGTCGGCAAAGATGGATCTCATTAACATTAACTATTTACAATGCTGGAAAAAAAATATGAGATGCGGGCTGTTATTTTCTCTGCAAAACTAACAGCACATTTTTCTTTGAGTACGATCTACATCAGCAGAGTTTTCCTTTAAGTAAATTTGAACACTGTGCTTTCAACTGTGATTAGAAATGTACATTAAATAGTACCATTCGCTTTCTTTTTCAATCAATGTAAGAGCATGAGCCATTCAGTTAAATTAAAGAAGAGAAATATACAAGAAAGAAGAATTACAAGACGAATTTGAAAGCTTATGAATGGAGTTTATGCTTTTTTTTTATATAAATGCAAGAAAGGCAAATCATTTTATGTCTCATCTATAAACTAAAATGCTCTATAAAAATGCTACTTTGTGCAAATCTGTGCAGTCTGATACAAGATGATCTGAGCGGGCTCAAATGGAAACAGACAGTCAGATATTGTATGCATTTAGTCCCAAACCCTTTTAGGGAGTTATAAACATTGCCAAGTTTACACTAGTACAAATACTTGAGAACGAGTGCAATCTGTTCAGTTTTCTTTTCGTCTTTGTTATGACCATAGCAGCAGGATGATGAACGGGCTGAGGCCGAGATTTTGGGGGAGGAAACAATTGTCTAGAAAGAGCACAGGAAAGTTCTGCACGGACGTGAATAGAGTGATTCTTGATATTTGAGTAGTGAGCAGATTTAATGACTTGATGTGGATACTAAAATTTAGATGTGATTCCATGATTGCACCATGAAGATCGAGATGAAGATCATCCTCTAATTTCTATTCTTCTTTCTTATTTGTTTAATGTACCTGTGAGTGGAATCTTTATGGGACTGTAGCTTCTTGGTGACAAAACTAACTGGTTCAAAACTGGTTTTATTTTGCATACGTTGACCTAATGAAAGCATGTAAAGGTTAAATAAAAGAGGATGAAGAGCTGCAGCCTCAGGAATACAAGAATTTGAAAGTTGACAAATGGGAGAAGAAAAGTAAATCACTTTATGCCTCATCTATGAAATTTATGTGCCCTATAAAAATGGCACTACTTTTGAAAACTTAATCAGAAAATTATGATTTCTTATAAAATCTCTAGTGTAATTTAATTACTGTAACACATTTTCCTTCCACAGGGGAATAATGAGGACCAATCAGGATCGAATCCTGGAGGAAAACAAATGCTCGGATTGGCTGAGACGCGGCATCGGTTTCAAGGCGCCCGGCGTTCTGTCCGGGGGTCTCGTGAATGGATGGGGGCGCCTGGAAACCGGTGGAATCTGCACGGAGTCTCTGGACCTTCAACATGTGAAGCGACGATCTGCGGAGTCAAGTCGAAAAAACGGTACAAATTTTTACAATTTTACGCCTTAAATGCGGCTCGTTTTTGTGCCAAAGCTGCAACGATCAAGTGGGATAGTCTGAGTTTGCTTTACGTGAAGAAAATGGGACTTTAAAAGTGCTATTTTTCCGGCGGACCGGAGCTGCTCGGAGTCACTTACAAAGACTGAAGAAGTCATGAAACGACGGACGTTTTACTCGGATTTTTCTTCATAAAACACGAAAGAAACAACCAACACTACGACTTAAACACGAACTACTCGGACTATAAGATAAGTGCTCTGACTATTAATGTGATTTTCTTTGCTTTTTAACCTTTTTCAACTCGCCCTACTTGGATCAAAGTTTTTCCTTCCCTCCCCCCTTCCCCCCTCCTCCTGCTCCTGCTCCTGCTCCTCAACAAACATGGCGGCTTCCAGGTCCACCACAGGCTCCGTGTTGATGCGGATCATGTGGCTGCTGTGCGGGCTCTCCTGCTCGCTCACTTCAGCCCAGCATTACAACAGTGAAAGCGGGATTTCAGTCCCAGAGCACGGATTTTGTCAGCCCATCTCCATCCCCCTGTGCACCGACATTGCCTACAACCAGACCATCATGCCCAACCTGCTGGGCCACACCAACCAGGAGGATGCCGGACTTGAGGTGCACCAGTTCTACCCCCTGGTGAAGGTCCAGTGTTCTGCGGATTTGAAGTTCTTCCTCTGCTCCATGTACGCCCCGGTGTGCACGGTCCTGGAGCAGGCCATCCCCCCCTGCAGGTCCCTGTGTGAACGAGCACGGCAGGGGTGTGAAGCCCTCATGAACAAGTTTGGGTTCCAGTGGCCCGAGCGGCTCAGATGCGAGGCTTTCCCCGTCCACGGAGCTGGAGAGATCTGCGTGGGCCAGAACACCACCGAACACAGCAGCCCAGCCTCCTCCTCGTCCCCCGATGTGCCCATCCCAGTGACCCTTCCCCCGAACATGGGTCGACCCAACCCACCTGGACGCCCACCTGTCCACACCCAGTACCAACAGTTCTCCTGCCCCCTGCAGCTGGAGGTGCCTTCCTACCTGGGCTACAGGTTCATGGGGGTCAAAGACTGTGGGGCCCCTTGTGAGCCCACAAAACCAACAGGGATCATGTATTTCCGGGAGGATGAGGTTAAATTTGGTCGACTCTGGGTTGGGATCTGGTCCATCCTGTGCTGTGTGAGCACCTTATTCACGGTTCTCACCTATTTAGTGGACATGAGGCGGTTCAGATACCCTGAGAGACCCATCATCTTCCTGTCTGGTTGTTACTTCATGGTGGCGGTGGCCTACGCTGCTGGGTTTTTCCTGGAGGACAAGGTGGTTTGTGTGGATAAATTCAAGGAGGATGGGTACAGGACTGTGGCTCAGGGTACCAAGAAGGAGGGCTGCACCATTCTCTTCATGGTCTTGTACTTTTTTGGTATGGCCAGCTCCATCTGGTGGGTGATTCTGTCCCTGACTTGGTTCCTCTCTGCTGGGATGAAATGGGGCCATGAAGCCATCGAGGCCAACTCCCAGTACTTCCACCTGGCTGCCTGGGCTGTCCCAGCCATCAAAACCATCACCATCCTTGCCATGGGTCAGGTGGATGGCGACGTCCTAACTGGGGTCTGTTTCGTGGGCATCTTCAACGTGGACTCCCTCCGGGGCTTTGTCCTGGCCCCTCTCTTCGTCTACCTGTTCATCGGCACCTCCTTCCTCCTGGCTGGCTTCGTGTCCCTCTTTAGGATCCGCACCATCATGAAGCATGATGGCACCAAGACAGAGAAGCTGGAGAAGTTGATGGTCCGGATTGGGGTGTTCAGCGTCCTCTACACAGTTCCTGCCACCATCGTGATCGCCTGTTACTTCTATGAGCAGGCCTTCAGGGAGCACTGGGAGCGAACCTGGCACATGCAGACCTGCAAGCGCTTCGCTGTCCCCTGTCCTGTCCACAACTTCGCCCCCATGACCCCAGACTTCACCGTGTTCATGATTAAATACCTGATGACCATGATAGTCGGGATCACCTCAGGTTTCTGGGTCTGGTCTGGGAAGACTCTTCAGTCCTGGAGGAGGTTTTACAAGCGCCTCAGTAATGGAAACCACGGGGAGACGACAGTGTGAAGTTTAGAGGATGAAAAGGCGCAAAGCCACGGATTTTTGGATATAATAACCATGTAAATGAGGTCAAATAGCTTTCATTTAATACTATTTTGGACATATTTTTGCATTTTTGTGTTTTCAGGTTGTGACAGCAATTCAGGCTTTCGGACACACAACCAAACTTTAATCTATAGAACTTGGACAAATTTTCCATATATATCTGACATTTACATCTTGGGATTATCTTTGGTGCAAATGGTCCTTCTGGTCCCTGGACTGGTGAAGTTACTTTTAATATGAAACTTCCTGCATATTATTGATTATATCCTTTTTAATGTTACAATTTGAATGTACTTCCTTTCTACTCTGGTGAGAAAACACCACAACAGAAAAGACTGATGGGTCAAGAAAGTGTGGCCTTGTGTCCATGCTTCAGCAAAAAGGTCAAAGGGTAAATCCCTACAGCAGCCACACCCTCTGACTGTGAATTCATGAATTAGGGAGGCCTGGATTATTCATGTATATTTGACGGTACTCTGCTTTTTAACTAAAGACTGAACTTCTTCAATAGGTCATTGCAGAGCACAATCTCATCTGTTATAATCTGAGGACTAATGCATCAACTCATGACTCTGCCATTATGTGCCAAGTGGCTGCCCAGAAATTAAAAAAAAAATCCCTTTTTTTAAACTTTATTTTTTAATGTTTTCAGACTGTTGAGTATTTGCTCCTGTATTGAATGTTCACTCCGAAGGTGAATGAAGTTATGTATTGGTTTGCACAGCTAAGGTTAAAAGTGTTAAAAATGACTGATTCACCACAGGATGACCTGGATCAAACAGCCAGAGGGACCACACACACACACACACACACACACACACACACACACACATATATATACATACATTCACACTCACTCACTCACTTACTCACACACACACACACACACACACACACAGGCCTCTCTCACTCTCTGCATTGAAGACACAACAGCTCATTGTTTGTCTCTGTGTGTGGTCCCTCGACTGTCGGATCCCCCATCCAAAAGACTTTTTTGAGCTTTTAAGACATCCAAAGCACCATTTCAAGGATCCAGATTTAATCCGTACGGGATGGAAATGGTTGCTCAGGATTTTTAATGTTATTTTATCCTGGATAAAGACGACAGTACGCATTCATGCCTATATTCTATCCATTGTAACTGAAGCTGCCTTAACTCCCATATAATTTCACTTGAAGTGTTAAATGTTTTTCACAAGCAGACTGAGCATTTTAGAGTTTTTATTGGATCATTATCGCAGTGTCTGATCTTACACCAGCCTTCAAAACACAGAGAAACTACATTTATTTTCTCTCCGCCTTGAAACAGAATTTATGTTTTGATGTTCTGAATCATTGAAATGCCAGAGAGGGGGTCAAAGGTCATGACCATGTGGGAATATTTTTTCATTTGGAGACAGACTGTGCTGTGTTGAGAAGAGGTGGAGTGTTTTATCTGGGTCTGAATCACTGGAGATAATATTGCAGCTTATTAGAACCAAACTGATTGTGTTTGTCAGTGAAGTTGAACATAGACTTTGCTGAAGTGAGAAGTTCATAATATTTTTTTAAATGACTGGAACTATTTTAATTTAATAGAAACCTGATTAGTTGAAATTCAACATTCAATATAACTGAGAAACATTTAGAATGATAATGTCCTCATATGTTAATCATACATTATTGATGACAAAAAGGAAACCAGTGATTTAGCCCCATTGATAATCCACTGTTGCATGCAAGAGACTGGCTGTTTAAACTGAATCAGAAATGTATTTCTCTCACCAAATATTTAAACCAGCAGGAATTCTTGTGGGGGAAGATATGTTTTTATCCATACTGAGACCCCATGTGATTGCCAGAGGTCTTTATTTCTTGTCATGTAAAACGTTTTCCGCATTCATCATGTGTAAATGAATGGAAACACCCTGCAGCAATGAGGGAAGACTCACACTATGGCCTTATAGACCTGGTATTCTAGATATTTTTAATCTGTAAAGCTGTGTCCTCAATCAACACTATGCACCAATCTCCACAGCATGTTGTTTAAGGAGTTTGTATACAAGAAATGTCACATTTCTCATGTGAATGTACTACATACCTCAAACCCTGGTTAACGGATTGAGTTAGGAAACAGGGCAACACTCCACTACACATGAGTCATCTCTTGTCCATCAAGTTTTTACCTAACAAGGCAAAAGTATTCTGTGTAATTGTCTCCGGGCAGCTGAGATCTGCCAGTGTTAATGATACCAGACTGATGTGTTTGTCTTGTACCAAGTTTTCAGAAGGAATATGAGTGTGCGTGTGTGGGGCTTTTTATTGGAACATATGCAACCTACCAAGTAAACACAGACTGTTTTTTAAAGGCATATTGTATTTATGGGGATACTCATTTGTCTTTTTTTACTTGTTTTTTTAACGAGATAAGCCTGTTGTATGTACACAGTTTGAATAAACGCGATAAGGTTTGTAATGCGGTGAGCCCTGTGGTTTGTGTTAACAGATTAGATCATGTGCATGTTGAACTTGGCATTAAATATCTGACCTTGCAAACAGCGGTTGACAAAACAATCTTAATCTCAGAGTAAGTGGACTCTTGAGTTCAGACTGTTTTGTCAACATATACCTGACATTTATTGTTCAGTAATGCAGCAGAGGTGAAAGCAAAGGTTCTTGCAAAGTATTTTTTTTCACCACCTAAAACAAATGTGGGCCATAATGCTTTCACTTACTGCCTGAACCTTATGGCGCGCCAGCGAAAATACTTGACACATGACTTTATAGACATTAGAAGTGACACACAGGCAACATTGTGCTGCTTGGAAGGAAATTTGGCCAACTTGAACAACACAAATTCTACAATCTTAAATGCTCTTGATAATCTTTTTGTCTTGTGTCGTTATTCTGATTGAATCACAAGTTAGCTGCTTTAATAACAGAAGAACTTATTCTGTGTAAATGTGCTGAAAATTTTGTCTTCAGTTTAATAAGTTTGTTTATGTTGCTCTCCAAAACAGAAATAAAATAGCAACATAACTTTCTGCCAACAGTTCCTGAGTTAGGCTTAATGGTGATGCTGTTTGCCAAACATCTGTTACCTGATGAAGGTCCAACACACCAACATGTGCTAACCAAATAAATAAATATTCCAACTCGAAATTAGAGGACTTTTTGTTTGTCTGCCACACGTCTGTATAAATCTCCTGACACCTTTCTGAGCATGTTGTTAGTTATTAGTCCATGATACTGCAGCGCCCTCTACAGAGAGACAAACTGACGCACACAACTGGTTAATTCTAAGGGGAAAAGGGGGAGAAAGGACTGACTTTAGTGAGATAGAAGATCACTGATGATCTAATGAAGTAACAGCACCTCATTAAAGTGCATTAAAGGAGATAAAGGCAACAACATTTACAATTTTATTAATAAGACCAGTCTCTATAAAGATATTAGATTTTTATATGAATCTGAAAAAATATGTTCTCCACCACACGTTGATGTAAATGAGTACTGCAGTGATAATTAGCATCTGTATAAGTGGTTTTTCAGCTAATCCAGCAGGAACTTCATTTCTGTTTCACTTTTACTTGAGTAAAAGCACTCATACTACACTCTATAATCAGTTACAAGTAAAAGTCCCACCTTGAAAAAGTTACTGAAGTAAAACTATGTAAGTATAATCAGGAAAACGCACTCAGTAGTAGTATTGAAAGTAAAAGTACTCAATCGAGAAAAATGACCCCCTGTGACTGTTATACTAATTGATATCTTTTCATAAGATGATGATTACTGATGTATGAATGTAAAAGCATGATTTTTCTGTTGTTGTTGGTTGAGTTGGAGCTAATGATTATTTTCAATATGAATTAATCTGCTGATTGTTTTCTCCATTAATCAACCGATTGTTCCAGAAAAAGAGTGAGGAATGGCATCACAACTACCCAGAATCCAAAATGACACCTTCACAATGTTTGTTTTGTTTGAAAAATAGGACAAAAACATGCAAATCTTAACAACATCATATATGAAAAGTGCACAAAAATCTAAATTTGTAAAGTAACTAGTAACTAAAACTGTCAGAAAAATGTCATGGAGTATGTGGTGGAGTGGAAGACCCAAGTAAAGTATAAGTATGTCATATTTGTACTTAGGTATAGTACTTGAACCAGCACTTAAATGTACTTACCTGATACTCCTTGGGACTTTGGAACAGGATGGTGTGCCGCTCCTCCTCCCTGGTCTCCTTTCAGAGCGCAAAGCAGGGTCTCCTGATTGCCGTCCCTCAGCAGGGCCCTCAGGCTCCCTGGGGTGGGCCCTGCTCCGGCTCCACATCAGGGCTCAGCAGCCGGGCGCCTGCATCCAGGTGGAGGTCGTTCCCTGAGAGGAGAGGAAGAGACAGAGAAGTGGCAGATGATACATTATTATAAGATCAGTAATGTATTTCAGATTAATGAGTTGTAATAGGTGATAAATTAATGGCATTTATATCATGGGGGTTGACCAGAGGCAAGACCAGGGGCAGGTGAGGG
The DNA here is from genome assembly GCA_037975185.1 of Centropyge bicolor. Taxonomy (NCBI): domain Eukaryota; kingdom Metazoa; phylum Chordata; class Actinopteri; family Pomacanthidae; genus Centropyge; species Centropyge bicolor. Next base: position 5,023,550 of record JBBMOC010000003.1, on the reverse strand, counting down.
AGCACAGGTGTGGTTAATCAGCACAGGAAAGGAACACTATAAGCAGGAACTGAATTTACAGGAGATGTTAGTCTAGAAAAAATAAAACAAAAGTGGAATATGTGTATGTATATGTATGTACATCAATTTTCCTCCTTTACACCTTGATTAAAAAAAGCTTTTTGTGATTGATCCAACCTTGCCTCAATCCCTTTTACATATGACATCAAACTGTATAGGGAGTCAAACAGTGAAAGAACCACTACAGAAGAAACTGATGTGTCTTCATTTGGAACAAGATAAAGAATAATAAGAACAAATATTTGCACTCATTTCCTCTGCTTTCAACAGAATGTGATGGTTGCATGAAAAGTAAAGAAAACAAAGTGTAAAGGTCCAGATTCTGTTAATAATTAAGTTAAATCAGTAATTTGCACTTTTCATCTTACAAAGGTGCATAAATACAATGGAGTAAAACAGTAATGAAAGGCAGAGCCCACTCAGGTCTGATGCTCTGGTGCTGGTGATATTTTAAACTGATCATCCATAAATTAGCCATGATCTTTTTTTCTTTTTCTTTTTGCAATTTCAGAAGTGTAGTTAAAAAAAACATTATATATGTGTAACTTTCTACATTATTTTTATCTATAGATCTGAAATCACACCCTACAGATAAATATCATGCTTTGTTTCCCCACAGAACAGAGGTACACATCCTTGCTTGAAACAGACTCTTACAGCATAAAGAAATATATTTATTTTCTATAAAACAACAGTCTTTTACATGATTGTCTTATCTTTGTTTGGTTATATCCATACATGAAAGGAGTGATCATTGGTTGGCAAATCAGGAGATACACAGATAAAATAACGCGTGCTTGATCAGGTACATGGGCTGTATCAAACCTGGAATCAACAAAGTGAAAAATGCAGCCGATAAACATGTTTGATAGGGAGACAATCTGAGGAACGCAAGTGGAGACGGCTTTAGGCCTGTTTTCTTTAGTGGTATTGAGACAAACAGCCAAAATCTTCATGTAAGAGACTGAAATGAGACTAAATGGGATAACCATAGTCACAAAGGCAAACAGCAGGTCAGATACGCTGTTAAGTACTGAAACTGAACATGCAAGTTTAATTATTAAGTGGTGGTCACAAAACACTTTGTCAATGACATTTCCACAGAATTTCAAACGGATGACAAAGGAAAACGAGAAAATAAAGTTAAGAAAAGAATAGGTCCACACAAGCATAACGATGATACCAACTCTCCCTGCGTTCATAATGACGCTGTAGTGTAAAGGATAACAGATAGCGACATATCTGTCGTAAGCCATCGCTGCTAAACTGCAAAACTCAACAGAACCACATGTGTAGATATAGCACATCTGCAGAAAACACCACGGCACAGTCACTTCATGGGTATCTGAAAACATCTGTGAGAGCATCAGAGGATACAGTGATGTGCTGCTACCTATTTCATTCACACATAAATTACATAGTAATATATACATGGGCTCATGCAACCTTTTGTCCACATATATGACTATAATAAGAACTGTGTTGGCCACCCATATGGAGAGATACCATAAGAGCATTAGGCTGAAATACAGGTATTTTAAGTCTCCAATGTTGCCATATGCTGCCAGCACGAAAGACACAATCTCAGTGGAGTTCTCCATCTATTTCTTGTGTAATATAGGTGGCACACAGTGAAACACACAGGTCAGCAGCAAACGTATCTCAGTAAAAGTGTTATGGATTATCCATCTGAATAATGCCTCAGTCCAATATTCCACCTGTAATCACGTTTTCTAATAATCTTAGTTTTTGGCAGGCAAACACATTGAGACGCTTTTCTTTGCTGTTACAGACACAAAGAATCACAGAGAAACCTCATCAGTTTGAATTCTTGTGACACAAGTTTGTCCAAAATTATTTGTCCTGCAAAGGAGCAAAATCTCTCAACAGTGATCTCTGCAAACCAGTGTGCAACGGCCCAACTGTGTGTTCCATCACACTGGGCAAATGAACAAAGCTGATTGCATTATGTCCATGAAGGAATATAGTATCAGTTAGTTGGTTAATGGATTATGATGTAGAAATCTATTCAAATGCTTTAAAAATAGAAATCTGAAAAATAGCTTGTGAAATCTGAAATCTTCCTCTCAGTGCATTTGATATATCAGTCACATGTGACAAAATGTCGCCATGTAAACATCTGCAATCAAAGACTAACATCGATCATACAGTATATAAACATACATTAGAATGAACATTTGACACATCTGATCTGAGATGACTGATATCTCCCACAGTGAGGGCCTCCCAGTGGCTGCTGCTGCCCTCCCAACTGAACGAGACAAAAGCCTCCACTCAACTTTATACACTTCTTGTGCAAAGAGGTGGGTTGGGCTGCTCCAGAGGCCCAAATTCCAAATACGAGCAACAAAACCTTTCTTTAAAAATACACATAAACAAACAAAAAATAATGATAATAAAGGCATTCTGTAGAGCTGACAATATAGGTTAACTTTTTTGACCGTTTCTTACTGAAGATCAGTTTTGGAAAGTGCAACTTCATGAATGAAATAATATAATTAACCCATCATTGGTATCATCAGATGCCACATTTCCAGACAGATCTGGAGAGGAGGATGACTAAATTAAATTATTTCCATTAGGAAAGACTTTGTGGGCAACTGGACATGAGCTGATGTTCACAAGGAGCTTAATCATGGTAGTTAAGCAAACTATGGTTAAAGGGAGAGTGAATACAAGGATGGACCATCTGTTAACACTGGTGGTTGGATAGCAAAGGTTCATATCTGTTAACACTTGTATATAATATCCACACAAATGATTAAAATGACTGATATAATTCCACTTTTTGGCTTTGCTAGGTCCTGCGAGGTGCAGGCTTTCAGTGCATGCACGGAGTAGTAGCAATAGCAGAAGTCAGAAACCCACAACATCAAGACGAACTGATGATACACAGACCCAACTTCAAAAACTTCATGAGTCACAAATGGTGACAACAACAAGTTGCTGCACGTGTTGTCAAATTGATGAAGATGTTTTCTTAATTATCTATGGCCTCTCTCAAAATACACCCTAAGCTGCTAAGAACAATAGGCTGACATATCCTGTTGTAAAGGGCTGGATTTAAAAGACAATAATGAATTTCATGTCATATTAAAGTTGGTCATTGAAAGGGTTTATGTGACTCTTTCTCAAGTCTTGTAAAACACATGACAGTCTCAAATTTGGTCTGTGTCTTGGACGACTAGGCCTCCAGGATGCAGAAGGAGAACAGTGTTCAAAGTCTCAATAAAGTGGTGTTTTCTTTATTAAGTACTTTCACTCAAGTGTTTATGTGACACACAAACACTTTCATGAAAGTTTGACAGTGGCCTGAGACACTGAGGACATCGACCGGCACATTTCCTGTGAGACAGCCTGATGTGTTCAGTCCATTCACATGAGATGACCCATGTTATTAGAGAGATTTGCTGATGTAACTCTCATCTATAGTGATGCAATGTCATAGAGACACAGAGTAAACAGGATGATTAAGCCTCAGGGTCATTAGTCCAGCATGTCTCTGTATCCCCAAGACATCAGTGTATTGTTGATGTAATGTTCTGGGACCAGAGGTCTCTATGCAGGACAAACATGTAACTGTGTACAAACTCCTTCTGCACCGGAAACATTAGTTTCGTCAAAACAGTAGTTTAGCATCACATTTTCTGCCCCCCCCCCCCCCACACACACACACACACACACCACATCATGTCTGTGTGTGCAATGCCCTTTGAGAAACAGGCCACTAATGTTAGACAGTGGATGACAGAGGCCCAGAAAAACAGGATGCCTGTTTTCTGTGGGGTTGATGATTTAGCATTACATATCTGATCTGTACAATTAGAGATTCCAGTCCCTCCATATTTGAATAAAAATGACCAAAAACAGAAAGGCTGTCCTTCTGTGGCCCCTTTACTATGCACAGCTTAAAAAGACCCTGATATTTGTTTACCACAAGTTAAAAATACTTTCTATAATACTTTCTACCATGAGTAAAAAAGAGTAAAAATAGGTAAAAGATGATTCCTTCCATAAAACATGTTTACAGTGTAAACAGCAGGCTCTAAGTTTGAAAATCAGCTGAGCCTCAGCCACAGCACTTAAACTAAGTCCTGGATCAAGTTTGATGATGAAAAAATACAAAATTACTATTTATGCTCTGTCACATCAGAAAAATAACAAAATAGCAAATAGCAAAATGTCTGACCAAAGACAATTCATTTAAATACAATCACCAAAATTATTGAATTCAGTGGAGGAAAGTATCTTGAGTTAAGCTTTGGTGAATCGAGTTTTGATGTTAACTGATGTTTTGACTGATCAGTGTGTCCTGCAGTGGGTATCAGGCCCATAAATCTGGACAGGTGACACCATTCTCCAGTAACTAACCTTTAAGATTCCTTTAAATCCTACACTCGCCCCAGCAAGGAGTCGATTCCCTGCAGTTTGACCCACACTTATATCTGCTTAGGTTCATCTACTGTGCACTAGTTTTACAAATAACCACACATTAGCAAACCCTCTGAAATCACAAACTTTTCTGCACCTCAATCGTGACCTGTCCAATGAATACATTTCTTTCGCTGTGGGCACATTGCAAAGGGGGCTCCATACAGCATGCTTTTCTGCTAATTACACACTGTCTGTTCACTGTCTGTTCACGGATTTCATCCTCTCTTGCGACATATGACCAAACATGGACAAGAATAAGATTATTCCCATTGTTTACTTAGGGTGGGTAATTAAACTCTGGAGCTCTCATAAACTCTGATTGGACGGCAACAACGCTCAACAAAGAATAAAAGCAGTTACAATGAGTGTTGGACCAGAGCTGAATTATTTTAATCATCATCATTGTGTTTAACCTTTTTAATACTGCTCTTCTCCTATGTACGACTGAGGAGAACATAATCCAGGATGAGACTCTGCTGTGACATCTTTTGACAAATAGGGAAACGATGATCAATGCAACTGGTGTAAATACATTTTCTTTATCAGGGTTAAATGACATGACGACGAGGCACAGAGTCACTCTCTTCTCCTTCGCCTTGTTGTGTTACAGTGTGATTTTGCTGGTAAACGGTGCTCTCATTGTTACTGTCATATTGGAGGAAAAGCTTCATGAACCCATGTACATCTTTCTGTGTAATTTGTGCATTAATAGTCTTTATGGGACAGCAGCCTTTTACCCCAAATTCCTTTTTGATCTATTGTCTAACACTCATGTTATATCTTACGCTGGTTGCCTGTTGCAGGTCTTTGTCATTTACTCCTATGCATCAACTGATTTTTCTATTCTAGCCCTCATGGCCTACGACAGGTATCTGGCCATATGCCAACCACTGGAGTATCACTCTATTATGACTAAACACAGGGTTGTGTTGTTGGTGTGTCTGTCCAGGCTCGTACCTTTCATCTGCCAGACTATTGTGCTGATAATGACCTCGAAACTGGAATTATGTGGCTCCCACATTGAAAAACTTTATTGTGAGAACTGGTCCATCCTTAAACTGTCCTGCAATTCAATAACAACAAATAACATCATCGGATTTATCATCATATTTGTGTATTTCGGTCATGACCTTTTCATCATGTTTTCATATGTGCCATTGGTGAAATCAGCTTTAAAGTCGCGAGACGGGAGGAGGAAGTTCATGCAGACATGTGTGCCACATTTAATGTGTTTGCTGAACGTCTCAGTCGCCCTGCTGTTTGACCTCATGTACGCCAGATACGGATCGAGCTCCGTGTCGCAGAGCGTAAAGAACTTCATGGCCGTTCAGTTTCTCACGATCCCACCGATTCTCAACCCGATAATTTACGGACTTAAACTGACTCAAGTTCGCAACCGTTTGTTCGGCTTGTGTGCAGACAACAAGCAGGTTAAAAGATTAGACTGAGACACTGTGGGACTGTATTTTGATTTCAGTCATTCTGTTCTCATCATATAAAGCGCTGATCAGACATGTGTCCAGAGCTTTCTTTCAGAATGGGAGTATGTCCAACTACATGAGCTCCCTTTTCTATTTCTGCTTCCAGACATTGCTTGATACAGAAAGAGCAACCTGGTATCAGACGTGAACTCTTCAGAGAGGTGTTGATTAAGCTTCATGGAGGCTGTATTTTGTGCTGCTGTTGATATGGATTATTGAAAGCTGTTTCTAATGTTTGCTCATTTTCACTTCAGCTGTTTTAATAGTGGCCATTCTGTACAGAAAAGTGTTTAAAATCCTTAAACAATAAATAGAAAGACTTCAACAACAATGATATAACTTACATTCCTGATACTGCTGCTTTAATCTCCCCTGCTCTTCTGTTGGCTCGACTTTAACACTGTCAGCGACAACAGCAGAACATGTTTACATGTAAACCAATTCATTCATTTTCAGACTTGTAGTCTTCAGCCCTAATCGACGCTGCATTAAGTAACACAACATTTCACACAAGCAGTAATTTCACATCACAACATGAACATATTAAATCCCTTACGAAGTTCATGTGGAGAGAATTTAAATAATTTCTTGTGTCCAACTGATAAACACAAGCCCAGTATTCACTCTCCTTTGAGCTTTGGTTTAATTTTCAAAAACTCCACAGAAAAACATCTGTTTTTTTAGCTACTAAACTTTTTTCTGTGTTTCACTTTGATGCTGGGTAAGTAACATACAGTGGGTGAGATTTTTTATCAGCCTGACTGATTATCAAATCTGATATTTAGCATTTTTTTCAATTAGTTGAATTGTTAATTTTTTTCATCCGACTGCCCAGAAAATACATTTTAAAAAGTGCCACTTTAGCTCTGATGCACCTTTGGTCTCACTCAGTGTCCCCACAACACTATGTGTAAGCAATAGCCTATCAACACTGATGTCTATTGAACCACAGAGGAATACATCTGAAGACTGGAGCTGTGTTTCGAATGAATGCAGCAGCTATTTCCAAAGTTATAAAATCACAATCCTCTACACTGTTGCAAAAACACCACAATCTAATAATCTATGTCTATAATGACAAGCAGGCCCAGTTTCCCAGTCACAGGGTGTGTGGAGCAATGGGAGTTTGTTTTCAGAATAATGAAATATGAACAAATGAGCTTTCGGTCCAATGCCACATTTTTTAGTCTATTAGGCCGTCTGAGCAATGGCATGGCACCTGGTGGGGTACGTGGGGTTTAAATGATTGTATGGTAGAAATTGTCTGCAAACACTCAGCGCACATAAAATGAACCCACTGAAATCTGACAAGTACAGAGAACAAACAAGTGAAACGTAACTGTCTCTGTGCCCAAAGTCAACATCCATAGTACCAGTAGAGAGGAGTCATGAAGTGTCCACACGCTCAGCACACACTGACCACATGTACAAGATGCTGCTCACATTTCCTGAGTAAGGAAGCTCTTTGTTATAAAAACACCGAACATCTGGCTACAATCAACAGGACGTCCTCACATTCCTTGAGGCCTCAGCTGCATGAATCCCAACAGCATCTCCTCTAAGACACATGGGCAAAGTGATCAGAAGCACACAATAGTGACAGAGTAAATAAATGATGAACCCATCATGATGATTCACGCTGGTTTACTTTCACCATATGCGACCATGTGAGTGACAAGAGGGACTGACTGCTGCACAGTATCACATGAATATAGACGCGCATTATCACAGTGAAAGAGTTGACCAGCTATGAACAGCTTTGTCAGGTTCCTGCATCTCTGCTGAAAAGACAAAGAGCTTTGACAGTCAATCGACATACATTTAAGGCCCTTTCAGAGAGTTTCTGTGTTGGTATCTGTGTTGCAGCTGTGCTATCTAGTGTTATTTAGTGGTTAATTTAATATTAGTGTTCATCAGCCCTAAAAGTCTGGTCAAGCTCTGAATATTGCACTTTTATCATTGGGCCCATACGATGTGTTTACTGCTACAGATGAGGAATAAATCTCATTATCGCTCATTTATGGCCATTTTCAAATCAACAATATATGTTAATGTGTGCGCAGTGTGAAATAAGATCGCTTAAAAGATCTGGTCACAATTTAGACAATTTACATCTTCCCCATTAGATAAAGTCTTGATTATCACAAATAAAACCTGATTCAGACTGAACATGAGCTCAAAGCAAACTCATTAACTCATATATAATAATATACATGTGTAGTTTGAGCCTGCTTCTTTGGCTTTTTGGGGTCATAGCTAATTATTTAATGTAAGTTAAATGTATAGTATAAAGAGATTCATGAAAAATGCTCTTCATCTATGTACTATTCCAGGCAAAAAGATGAAATAAAAAAATGTTTATCACAAAACTTTAGAAAATGAAATTAATGAAAATCAGTGTTATATATCATTCAAAATGTTCACAGAAGTAATAAAAAGGTATTGGAAAATATCCCTTAAATTCAATGTTATCATTGTTTTTGCCATTTAAAACATAACTGAAAATATGTCATACAAAATTATGGTAATTTTATCCTTGTATCAAGCCAGTGCGTATGAATACTTCTGGGAAACATTCATGTTATGTTTTTCACATTTGAACCAGCCAATGGCATAGCTGTAACAGTGAAGAGGGAGTCTCTTCTAAGATCCAGCCTTAAATTCTCAAATCACTAAAACGCGCACCTGCTCATCACATTTACTGCAGACAGCCTACAGGATGGATAATACATCCACTACACTTGTATTCACACTGTCTGGCTTCAATGCAACAGTCAACTACAGAGTCCTACTTTTCTCTCTCACTTTACTATGTTATGGCGTGATCGTGGTGGTGAATGTGACGCTGATTTTAACCATAATTCTGGATCAAAACTTGCACGAGCCCATGTACATTTTTCTGTGCAACCTGTGCATCAATGGACTTTATGGTACTGCAGCTTTTTATCCTAAATTTGCTTTTGATCTTCTGTCTGACATTCATGTAATATCATATGTGGGATGTCTTTTGCAAGTCTTTGTGATATACACCTATGCCACCATTGATTTCTCTCTTTTAGCTCTAATGTCTTATGACAGATATGTGGCTATATGTCGACCCCTGGAGTACCACTCTGTAATGTCTGTGCAAAGGATTGCTGCGTTAATCAGTCTGGCCTGGCTTGTTCCTGTGTTCTGTGAGATTGTAGTTATAACTCTGACAGCTAGACTGAAACTATGTGGCTCTCGAATACAGAAACTCTACTGTGAGAACTGGTCGATTGTTAAACTTGCTTGTACTTCAACGCCAGCAAACAATGTCGTCGGACTGATTGTAATTTCCTTCTACTGTGCCCACGTTCTCTACATTGTGTATACGTATGTGTGGCTTGTCAAGACAGCTTTAAAGTCAAAGGAGGGCAGGAGGAAGTTTACGCAGACATGTGTGCCACATTTACTGTGTTTGCTTAATGTCACAGCTGCTTTACTTTTTGACACTATGTACTCGAGGTACGGCTCAGCATCTGTGCCACAGAGTGTGAAGAACTTCATGGCCGTTCAGTTTCTCATGATGCCCCCTGTTCTGAACCCCATTATATACGGTCTGATCCTGGCTAAAATTCAATGTAAAGTGGTGACATTGTTTATGAAGACAGGTCAGAGATTTAGACTGAAAGCTTGATATGTGAAATATAAGATCTGTCCTGTCAACACATGTCATCTGTTCAATACTGTTATTTTCGATATCGACATGCCTGTGGATTGTATTGCTGCTTGTCACCACCCCACCCCCTTTCTCTCTCTCTCTGTCTCTCTCTCTCTCTCTAGCGCTGTCTCAGCCCAACCAGTCGTGGCAGATGGCTGCCCATCACTGAGCCTGGTTCTGTCCGAGGTTTCTGCCTGTTAAAAGGAAGTTTTTCCTCGCCACTGTCGCATCCAATGCTTGCTCATGATGGGAACTGTTGGGTCTCTATATGTTGTTGGGTCTCTTGACCTGCTCTGTATGTAAAGTGCCTTGAGATAACTTTTGTTGTGATTTGGCGCTATACAAATAAAATTGAATTGAATTGAATTGAACTGAATGTGGATCTGTGGCTGCTGTACAAACTGCCTGAGCAGTTTCTACCATCCATCCTGTAACTTTTCAATCAAACAAGCAGGTTTCAGACACTGAATGCACGAAGCAATACATGGAGCTAACAGTATGTGAGAACCTGATGTACACTAGTATATCTAGTACTAGTATAATACTAGGGGGTTATAACAAACAGGGAAATAACAATGAGCATTTCAAAGGAAAAATATGTTTAAACTGGGCCAGAACAATAAGATTTGTGTTAATTTCAGAATCCCAGACAAACTCTGTCCAAATTATCCAAATTTGGCTAAGCTAATGTTATATTGTCCTCTATTCAGACTGAAAGCTGAAAGCTGATCATTCATAAGGGAATATGTCAGACTCAGCTGCTTTAATTATCTATACGTGTTAATACTGTTGCGACTACTACTGTTGTTACCAAGGATAGACTTTTCTACTAACATGTAAAGCTCACATAAGTATAAAGTCAAACTCTTTGAGTCAGTCTGCTTTGAATATTTATTGACCTACTATAAGGGGATTAATGTGTGTGACTGTGTGTGTAAGAATGTAAATGAAACAGGGTTGTGTGAGAGTTTTAAGACTGATGAAAAGATGTCAGTTTGATATATTTGTAATAAACAAACTAAATGAAATGGGCTTGAGATGTGCATTTAATCAAGTGTTAAGTCTGGCACCTGGTTTTGATTTACTTTTGGTCAAGTGTGAATGAAAGTGTATTAATCTAATCTGGATTTTATCACCTTTTGGTAGTTTTAGTCTGGCTGTAGTAAACCAAAACTTAAGACATTTCAGTCTCATTTAAATCACACATTTTTTGTGTACAGCTTGCTGATAGGTATTGTTCTCATCTAATGCATGGTTAGTGGAAAAGACAGTGTTGACTCGTTCTCACACAGAGTGTCCATGTCGACAGATATTACACATTAGAGCTTTTGCATTGGCTCACATGGCATTGCCCAGAATTTCTTTTGTGTCTACCCACTGTATATGTCTTACAAGGGAAAAGGGGAAGTGGGATGAAAAATGTAATTTGTCACATTTGGTAGAGAGTGAAGTAAAGACTGTTCTCCTTATGGTCTGACCTCTGAGAAGCCCTTTGTTAAACTTTTCCTACTGTGTGCATCCTAAAACTGATGATATAGTTTTGATTTGTGTTCGTGTACCTGATGCCTCAGAGGGACGAATGGACAGAAAGTTACACTCACAATGATGAAATTCAAGTGATGTAATCACCAATCTCCAGACTTCAGCTGATGAAAGGCTGCTGTACTGGGTATCATCACCTGATGGGCCTCAGTGGAAAACAACAGACCTTTAGGGAACAGGACTGACTCCAGCCACCTAATAATGATCTAATGGTCAATGTAACAGTGGCCTTGTGAGACAGTCTGCTAAACACATGCAGTAATTATGGTAGAAGTGGTCAACAGATCATTAGCACCAGTCTCCTCTGAGAGCAATTAATAAACCAACACCACCCCAGGGAACCGGTCCGGGCACATATTCACACAAACAGGCTCTGACCTGTGTACCTTCAGTCTTAAGTACATACTGAAACCAGAAATAAACCAAATTAAAGATCTATTACTTTAATGCAGCGCAGAATATTTAGCTGTTGAAATTTTATTCATATTATAAGTCCTTGTTGGTCTGACTGGTTATAATCACAACTGCAAAACCCATTAACATTTATGTGCCACAGAACTGTACGTGTAATCAAGACACCATAAACGACGGCCTCATAATATCCGTGGAGCTCATTCAACACGTCTCAGACACAATTAACATCACAAGCTTCTTCATTCTAGTTATATTAGCAGATGTGACTGCACCTAACTTATCAATACATACCTAACTACCACAAAGTATCTGAGGGGAAGAAATAATTTATCCAGGAGCGGTTGTATGGGTAGCTGCAGTACACCAACAACCAACAGGTGGCACATGTGAGCAGTCTCTCTATGGAGGGCTAATCAATACAAAATGGTGACCATTTGCGCCAGACAAGAGACAATGGCGGGAATGAAACTATAAGCTGTGGTACCAAATTTTCTTGTACAGTTTTACTTACATGTTACACAGGCTTCATTTCATATTGGACGTGTGTATCAGTTTCAGTAATTAATAATCTTTGTCAGGTTCATTAATGATGATAACTTATTTGAAGTCTGTAGTTTTTGAACATTAAACCAGAGTCGTCACTGTCATATTAGATTCAGCAGTCGCATTTCAGTGATACAACTGGTCTGAAATTCACAAGGTTTTCTTGATTAATCTCTCAGTATTTCTCAGAGCAAACTCTATGTTCTTTGTTG